>PVKB01001948.1:161658-315678 GCA_004027205.1 Ctenodactylus gundi
AAAAAAAAAAAAAAAAAAAAAAAAAAAAAAAAAAAAAAAAAAAAAAAAAAAAAAAAAAAAAAAAAAAAAAAAAAAAAAAAAAAAAAAAAAAAAAAAAAAAAAAAAAAAAAAAAAAAAAAAAAAAAACTGAGACTAAGATACCCACTGGGAGTTTTTTTAAAAATATATGACCCTTTCTCAAGGAAAAAAAAAGGTAAAGTTATTATGTAATTCAACATGTCTACTCCTAGTATATACCTGAAAGAACTAAAAATATCTCCACATAGTAACTAATGCACAAATAATTTAGAATAACATTTAAAGAGATGAAGAGCCAGGAACAATCTAAAAGTTTTCAGCAGAAGAGTGGATAAAATGAGATGTAACTACAGGATGGAATATTAATCTGCCATAAAATGAACAAAATGGTAATGAATACATGCTTTGCCATAAACAAACCTTAAAAATGTATGCTAAGTAAGATAAACCTAACACAAACGGCCATATATTTTACGGTTCTGTATACATGGTGTCTAAAATAGGCAAGTCTGTAGGAAAAGAAAGTGGGTCCATAATTTCCCAAGGGTTGGAGGGAAAGAGGAATAAAGAATGGTTGTTAATATGTAGAAGATTTTGTTCTTTAGTGTGATGGACCATAGTCTAAAATTAATGTTTATGGCGGTATAACTCTATGAATATAAGTATATTGAAAAAGTCTGAGTTGTATTCAGTAGAGCGGTAAATTTTTTTGTTATCTCAGTAAAATATTTGTTAAAAAAATGAATATCATGCTAAAAACGGCAGTGAGGGGCTGAGACTCAAGGGACCTAACCTATGGGTGCAACAGGAAAATTAATAGTGAGTAAAGAAAAAAAAACTTGGCAAAACTAAGTATCCTATGTGTCTACCCTGGTATCAGCAAAACACTCACCATTTATTCGCAATTACTGTCTTTGTGATTTTCAGTAATGTCTATTGATTTTACTGTATGATAATTTGATGATAAACTGTAGCCAACTCTGCAGCAGTTTGGCATATAAATGCAGAAGAATTGAGGATGTGTTTTTTTTTCAATTGTTAGCTTTGCAGCATGTAAAAATTCAAGAGAGGAGCAAAAAGGATTATATTGACACTGGGCACCAAACAGAAAGACAATCAATTAGAATTCTTTGAAAATCACAGTATCTACTCGTTTGAAGTGACAGTGATTGATTTATTATTGGGCACTGATCCAATAATTAATTAACTATATTGAACAAGGTTCGGGTAGCATAAAATTGTCAAATATTTCTGTTGATCACAAAATTTTGGGGAACTTGTCTAACGCAGGTAAGACAATGATTGTAGATCTGCTTTGGTGAGAAAAAAGCCATCGATCCCCGGACAGAGTGGGCCGCATAGAGAGGCATGCTCTGACTTGTGTTGTTTCTGATGGGTGCTAACCTAAGGCAGTTAATGTTTAGAAAAACAAAACTAAAATAAGTATTGGAATTAGAATCCCAATGAGTAACCAGCTTCTAGTGTTTGTAATTAACTCCTGTTACCTATTGTAAGAATTATTCCAATCTCTTTTTATTAAGCAACTAAAGGAATTAAAAATTAACAAAATTAAATCAAAAGATTTGAAGTGATTCTATATTGTAGGAGGGATTCTAATTTCTTTTGAAATTGAAAAAAAGAAACAACTGTTCATCAGCCAAAAGCTAAAAATAATCAAGTTAGCCAATAAAAAAGCGAGTTGAGTTGTGTCCTACCTTTTAAAACACACACTCATGCACACACACACTCATGCTCACACACACACACACACACACACACACACACACACACACACACACACACACACACACAGGTACATAACAGACAACATGATAATAGTCTATGTGAGCATATAAACTGAGGTTATTGATGAATATTCCCTCAGTTATAAGTCACTTTGTAATACATTACCATTTTTCTTCCTTTATTGATGTTATATTACATATTAATAAACTTTGAAGTGATTGTTTTGCAGTACTTTGCGATGATTTGGTCACTTTCCAAATTTTGGAGAAATTATGACATGCTTTAAAATATCAAAGAAGGAAGTGACAAATATTACTTGTGTGGATTTTTATCATTGAAATTTGTAGTCTCTCAGCTATTAAGAATGAGTAGGGATTCCGGATTTACTTTAATTTTAAGCAACACAGAGCCACATAATAAATGAAACAGCTAAAACTGACATTAACTTATGCCCCCATATTATCAGTATGTGTGTGAGTGTGTGTGTGTGTCTGTGTGTGTGATACACAATGGTAATATTGAACTTGAGCATTTTGTGCACATGTATATGACATCATTATAACCGAACTTTAACATTTATATTTTATTTTTTAATTCTGTATCCTCATAATCTGGGAACATTTTTAAGAGACTTTACCTAGGTAAGGCTGGTATTTTAATTCTTCCCTGTTTGTAGTAAACATACACAAAATATTAGAATAAATCTCTAGGACACATCTGTTTCCTGTTCATTGTCGCCTCGCCTCATGTCATAGGCCTTTGAAATGAAAAGTTGAATTTACTAATCTCAAGAAATGACAATAGCAGCCACGGTGATGTTTTTTTGGTGCTCATTGGTAATGTGGGAACAGATTATTGAAAGCTTTTCTAAAATAAAGCAAACCTTGGGTTAGAAAATAATCCTTGTAGTGATATAGTTTCTAGTAAGAATTTCAAGGAACAGCTCTGTGGTGAAAAAAAAAAAAACAGCTACCACTTCATTAATACTTGCCCACCTCTCATAAAAAATACTTGCCCAGGTTGCTTTTGTTAATTCTATGGCTGTCAGAAATCGATGCCTGTGTGTGCGTGCAATAGGTCCGAGTATTGCTAGTTTTGTTAGTTTAGGCAACAGTTGGATGAAACACGAGAATATATTCCTAAGTAAATGATCAACTTTCTTAAAATAGCATATTCTGAAAGGTTGCTAACTTTTGGTTGAAAAAAAATAGTTACTTGAAGTTTCCTTTTTAAAATCTTCATTAGCCAGAATAAGAAATCTTAACATAGAGACTAAAAATATAAATGAGGGACTCAAGAATTGGATTTTTTTTTTGATGAAAAAGCCTACCCAATATTACTTTATCTGAAGTGAAATTTATTGTTTAAATATACATTGGATACACGACTATTACTGTTACCTGATACCGGCTATTCTGATGATGGCAAGGAAGTTGTCTGTGTTTACTAAATTCTCCTTCCCTTTGGAGGGAAGCATCTGCATTTTTAGTTTTTAAGGTTTTTTTTTTTCTGTAGAATATCAGATCTTCTACTAGTATTGAGCCCTCTCTAACTAAAATGAGCAAGTGTATGTGTGTACATATGTATACATGGACTTAACTTCTACTCCGTGGGCATTAGAAGTTAAAATAAACGGGTAGTTTGCTTAATGTCTAATAAAAGAAATCTTTACAGAGATGTGAGAGCAGAGGGAACAAGCTAGATATGTTGAGTCAGGAGCTATGTCCAAATCTGGGCATCAAGGCATAGAGGTGAAAGATGGAGCTTTAGGAAGGAGAAAGTATCCAGTGGAAGCTCTCCATTTAGAAACCGGAAACCGGTGAGGTAACAATCAAATCTAGGATGAGATGGGTCTAGAGAGTTGGTAAGAAACATCCAGCTTCTGCCTGTTCTCTGCTTTTCCACAACCAGGAGCGCTTGTGGGCTTAATCTCTCCGAAGACAAAGGAACATGATAACGCTATTTACAGAGTTCACTCTCCCCTGTAAGAAAGTCAGGTGTGGGGGGTGGAGGTGGCTCTAGAAAGGCAGCAGCAAGTGAGGGCTACTCCCCCTTCATCTCTAAGGCTTCGATTTCCTAGTTGGATTGTTTTCCTTCTAGGGAAATTGGTGACTCACAAATCTAACTTTTTAATATGACAGCGCTGTTTCCCAAGGTTGAGGTTAGTGCAGTCTGTGGAGCCAGCAAATGGAAGAAGGCTGGGCCTTCCTCTGTTCCTGCTTTTGACCCTTGACCTTCAGATTATCGGTATTTGGGAGTGGTGGGAGTGGTTTTCCCATCATTTCCTCTAAAATTCAAGTTCTACATAATCCAGAGTTAACTAACCAAGATGAGTCAAAGTCAGAAGAGAAATCCTCTTGGAGGAGTGATCCTGGGGATTCTTTTTAATAATTCATATTCTTGAAACTGTTCAGTTTCCTGGAATGATCCTTGACTCAGATGGGCCATGTCTCTTCAATTAGAGCAGGACCTTGAGTGTGGTATTAGCGTAAACCTCATGGCTAGCAACACCTTCCTAGAAGTGTCAGATGTCCTAGTTGTGCTGAAGAGGCAGGCCGGTAATCCCAGCAGTCTGAGACACTGAAATGAGAGAACAACAAGTTTAAGCCCAGTTGGGGCAATTTACAAGAGTACGACTCTTGAAAACAACAAAAGCCAAAAACAATGTTACACATGTTCCGGTTAAAGAAGAATTCACCAAGTTGAAGGACTCTTTTCAAAAACCCTGAAACATATGTCTATAAAGATGTTTCTATAAAATGAAAACAAAATAACACCAAATTCAAACACCAAATTCAATATTTGAATTTGGTGACTACTGCAAGTTCAGTTCATATATACTCTTTGATTTACACATTTGAAATAAGGTTTTCTGTGTTACATTTGTATACAGCTCTGGTTTTTATTTTTAAAAATTTTTGTTGCCAAAAGGCACTGGAAGAGTTTCTAAAATTGCATCTGTTTGGTATCATACAAGCATGGACTATCAGGAATATACTTTAAGATTATTGAATATTATTAAAGAATCTGATTTTTCCCATATTTGAAAGTTCTTTAAATTTACCTTTCTAGGTGACCAATAAAAAACTTGTGGCCAGCTTGTAATTATCATTGAGTAACACTATTGATCCAAAGTCACTCTTCTCAACAAAATTAAAAACTTTCAAAGTATGGAGAAAATTTATGATCACTATTAGCACATTATATCCTTCTGCAAATACTTCCACTTCCCCCCAAATAGTGATAGGAGTGAAACGTAACTTAATATGAAAATGCTTAGAAGACTAGAAACCTAAAAACAGAAGAAATAAGGACCTCAGAATGTTCTGCTATCGACAAAGCAGGCTCGAGTGCCTGCTACTTGATGGTACCATGTCCCCCAAATTATCTTATATATTAAAAATTATATAGGGAAGAATCACAAAATCTCAGTTGAAATCCTTTTTATTTAAATACAAATATTTTACGAGTCATTAATCAACACATACTATGAAAGTCTATTAATTACTGGAAGAATGATGTTGGGGGCACTGAGACTAAGAATCGGATGTATGTCAAGGTGTTTCCAGTGCTTAGACAGACCGGTCAGCAGAGACAGATGGGAATGCGTGCTGGGATGACAGCACATAGGAAGGGGCGATGGAAGCTTTCCCAGTGTGGCCTAATCACAACATTGTCCTCTAGGAATTTGGACCTTTCACTTAGATGTGAAAACTGAGGTCTGGCACAATACACACCGATGCTTTCATTTCATTTAGGTGATGTAAATCACAAAGAGGTCACGTCACAGGGACAAAGCAGGCAGAGGGCCAGCAGAGGCAGAGACATTCTTATGACAGACAAGGAAGGGGAAGGACTTCTTTCCTCACTCTTCTTCCTCTTCCTTTTCCTCTTCTTTTTCTTCTTCTTCCTCTCTTCCTCCTCCTCTAACTCTGCCCTCCTCCTCCTCCTCCTCCTTCTTTTGTCAGTACCGGAGTTTGAACATAGAGCCATCCCTCTGGGGCTATGTCCTCCACCCACTTTTATTGCTTGATCTGAGACAGAATCTTTCTAAATTACTAAGTCACTCAGACTACACTTGAACTTGTGATTCCTCTTCCTCAGCTTCCCAAAGTTCTAGGGACACGGGCCTGTGCCACTAGACAAGGATTGGAATAACTTCTTCATAGTGTAGTTTGCAGCAATGATTTAAAACTGTTAAATTATTCTCTCTCTCTCTCTTTCTCTTTCTGTGTGTTTCTACCCTCTCTACCTCTATACCCCTCTCTGCTCTCTCCATCATCAATAGCCAATAAACCCTTTAAATCTTACTTGTAAGATTTGAGCCTTCTATTATTCAAGAACCTAGAAAAAGTCTTCAGAACTTAGTAGGCAACAAAAAGAAAACCTGTACTTCAATTTCTTAATTTAGTAGAATAGCAAATACTTACAAAATACTTACCATATGCAGAACCTTCTTGTATACATCCCCTACAAAATATATACCACAATATTAATTTTTAAATTTAACATATTTATTCATGCTGGTGGTATGTATGTGTGTTAGATATATAACTGTATATATTCATTAGACAATTCATCTATGAAAGGAAAGAATCAACAACGTGTTTTATAGAGATAACATTCCTAGAAAAAACAAAGCCATGACCTGCTCGAAAGTTTTGGATGACCATGCCATCACATTAAAAACTCAGCCTTGTAAACAAGGGTTTCTGGAAGCTTGATATGCAAGGTCCTCCACCCATTTTCCTGTCACGCAGGATGTAATGACTTTTGCTGAGATGCAGTGTGACACTAAATAGCTGGCGACCACTGAATGTGGTGCTTATGTTTTGGATAGAGCTATACTTGCAGGAAATCAAATGACTTTTAGCAGATAAAATGTACTAATTTCAAATAGAAAAGGACAGTTTGAGACTTTGTTATGGAACCTTGGAGGCATTCAGACTAAAATTTTATATGTGCCAAGGAAAGCATTGTTCTTAAAAATCCACATTCATAGCTCAGTTGCAAATTTAGTAGTCTCTTATAACCAGAATGAAAACCTATGATATTCTTCATTTAATCCATGCTTCATAAAATAACTTTTGCTAAAATATACTGCCGTTTCACAATAGAACTTTTTGGTAATCTTGATGATGTAATAGGAAAAATTTAACCCCGTAGCTTATCAAGTCACCTTGTATTCTCATTTTATTAAGTATTAGTTTTAGAACCAACAACATTTTGCGTACTGTTCATGGATACATGCACTGTAGTCTATATTATGGAGTTCCGGTTTTGAGGCCTTTGGTTAGCAAAACTGATAACCGTATCTATTCTCTTGGCTTTACTGAGTCCACAGGATTTGGCAGGGTTGGGTGGAGTGGAAGATTATGGCACTTTATGTGTTGTATTTTCAGGGGTGCTTGCTCTTGAGTACACATGGTCAATCATTTATTCTTCAAAAGCTTACTGAACACCTCCATATCTCAAGCCATTCTTGGGGACTAAATAAGATGGACAAAGTCCCTGCCCTCGTGACAGGCTTTATTGTGAACAGATAAACAATCAGCAATAAGGGAATAAGCGAGAAAGCACATCACACAGGAAAAGATATTACACGCACAACTGCACTGGAGTCCTTTGTGTTACTACCTGGATAGTCATCAACAACTTGTCAGAGAAATGACAGAACCCTGCCAGGAAACTAGTCAGGCACCTGTTGTGTGATTTACAAAGTCTTACAGATAATGAACAAGGCCACTTCCTGGCAGCCCAAGAGCCCTGAATGCGTGGAGGACCTTGAAAAAAGAAGTCAGCTACATTTGCCCCTTTTTTTGCTCATTGAAATCTCAACCACACTTTAAGGGCCCATTCCCCAAAGTTATGTTCTCCATAGAGCTGCAAGAAAGGACCACGGAGCACAGGAATCACAAACCACGTGTCTAGAGCTGGGCCTCATAGTTAGGTGAACCTGAGCGATTGGAAAGACCAGAAATGAAAAATCATAATTGGCTGAATTAAGAGAATACATATGTTACAGTAGATTAACTCTGGCCACTTAACACCCAGTGTAGACAGTCTGAAATGTACAACCATATTTTAAGAAACCTTAAAATAGTCTTAAATACTTTAAGATGAGAACAACAAGAATTTGTGGGCGAGAGAGCTGAGAAGTTTCCTAAAACCTGAGTAACTGGTTTTGTTTGCTTCAGATACAGCACAGTGATGAAAGAGACAGAAGACATTCTCACAATTTTATTTATGTTCCATGATAGTGTGCTTACTGTCCAAAATAATCCAGCAGTTTTTGTTTTTGAGTTTTTCAAACGGGGTTTATTTGTTTACACAGCAAAGAAAGTTATCAACATTATACATATCTTTCTGTTCATGATTATATTTTACCACTTATCCAAAAAATTTCAACATTGAGTGGGCAATTTGCCAACTTTTGTGTTATTGGTTGGGTAGGAGAGCGTGGCATGTTGAAAAGAATTTAAAATATCAATATTTATTGACATGAGGAAATTTTTGTAGTTCAGAAAATCTGTAAAAATCAGTTAGACTGATCAGAAACTATTATGTGATTTTTGTTTCATACCAATATAAGGAAATAATGCTACAGATTTAACTTGAAATTAAAGAAAAACAGACTCGCTAGAGACATCTTTGCTTTCTTAAGGAAGTTAAATATTCAAAGTCAAACTGTATTTGTGAATTGAGTAAATGGGCACTTGCTTTCTTTTTTTCTAATCTAGTTTGGGTTAATTAGATCCATAGTTTGACCAGATTTGCAGACATTTTGGTGTAATTGAAGGTCCATTTTCAGAGGAAGTTCTCAAATTACTAGAAATATGAAACACTCTTTAATTTGAGGCAAAATTCTTGGGAGCTAAGCCTTAAGATTTTTCTAGATGATCAATTCTGGTATAGGTAGAATCTGCTAATTCTTCAATTTTGGAAATATGTATATCAATCTTTAAAAAGTAAAACAAACATACAAACAAACAAACACTCCCAAAACCAACCAAACAAAAAAGATAGCTCAGTGGCCAAGCACCTAGCTGAAATTACCAAAATAAATCTGAAAGTCACCTTTGGTGATATTAATACTGAAGTAGAATTAAGACAAATCATCAAAAACATTCTTGAATCTCTTTTTAAATGCAAATATTGCATTCTCTTTACTTGTTTAAAATAAAAACAATGGTACTGGGTGAAGTTAGGGGAAAAGCTTTTAATTAAAAATCAACTAATCAATTTTGGCATATTTTGCCTATTTATGGGGTTCACTTTTGCCAATTTTAGATTCACACCTGTGGATTCCCAATTGCATAATTATTGCTGAAAACATGTAGGTATGACCCAGGGGTGAGGCCCTCAGCATAAAGTTCTCTGAGGCAGACAAAACCATCTTTTCCAATTACACTCATGTTGTCTGACTCCAGCCATATGTACATATATATTCTGAAAAATTCAGTCATTTGGTCATAAAAACTTATTTAAGAAGCATTAATTCATTAGCGTTTTATTTGTATATACTGTATGGTTTCATTTCATTCTCTTCTGTGCTCTCATCTGTCTCTTCTATTTTTGTTATTATTTAGAGAATCTCATACAAGTTAAATTGACATTTTATGTATAAAAAAATAAAATCTGACACCAAAATTCAAAAGGGAGCACATCTTGTGGCCTTCTAGAAAAGCTGTTGCCTCTAGATCCACCTATGGGCTGCAAGTTCTTGTGTCAAGGGCTCAGCAGGACCTCCCTGAGTGACTCCACTGCAAGGAGCAGCTTAGAGTTGTTTCACTGAACATGTGGTTTATGGGAATTGGGGGCCCTGACGGGTGAGTCAGTGGTGAGTAAGGCAAACTCAGAGACGTTAGACTCAACACATGTACTATGGGCTGGGTGTCTTAAGCAACAACTATTCTACAGAAGATATAGCAAACAGGAAGCCAGTTGGTTTCAGTTACTATCTACAAAGTGAGTTAGTAATCGTGGTTATAAGACAGAAATCCTATATTCAAAGAAAACCATGTGCTCATGTATGAAACAATTCATCTATTTCTATATAGGCACACATCACATGCATATTAAAATATATAGGAATATTCTTCATTTTCACAAAATAAAAGTAATGTTTTTCTCATTTTTCTTTAAACTCATTACCATCTTCATTTAGTTTTCTAGTTTTGATAGTGACATGGGGTAGACAAATCTTCAAATTTCATAAACTATGCAGATCAAATTAGACATGAATTAGAGACTAAAATTGACTGGTAGAAAGGGCGAGGACAAAGAGGGTGAACAGGAAACTCAAGGACTTTTCTGAAGGGCATATTTGCTACCACTTGATCCAGATGGTTGTTGCTCTTTAAAAACACAAACTTGGTATTGTGAGATCTTCCTCTGTGTGTATGTGTCTCTGTGAGAATGGGCTTAGTTAAAACTTTATAAAATTTAAACATTGGAAATCATCTAACTTATATTTGTTAGCTTCTTCCTATCCTTTCCCCAGATTCTTCAGTAGATTCTTCAAGATAAACTTAGTAGGAGTCTTGAAATATTCTGACT
Organism: Ctenodactylus gundi; assembly: GCA_004027205.1. NCBI lineage: Eukaryota > Metazoa > Chordata > Mammalia > Rodentia > Ctenodactylidae > Ctenodactylus > Ctenodactylus gundi. Next base: position 171,982 of record PVKB01001948.1, read on the forward strand.
TCCTCTAGTTTGTGACCATATCTGGAAGAAAATGAGACGAAAATCTTTCTTTTACAATTTATTTTCAAAGTTTCTATTTTTTTCTTTAGAAAAAATGTTATTACTTGCATACTTATATAGTGTGGTTCATTTTATATAACAGTTTTACTGAGCCTCAGGATTCCCAGATATTAAATCTAACACTGGTGTTTATCAGTGAGCTTAGCATAATTTGTAGGTTGTATAAAGCAGACGACCTCATCCTATGTGTGTGGGCTTCATCCAATCAGTGAAGAGTCCAAATGAAAAACAAAAAGGCTGGGTAATTGGGAGCTTCTGTCTGATTCTTTTTGCATCACTGGGATATTATTTTTTTTTTCTACAAGCTTTTGGACTAAAACATTAGGTCTTCTTGGGTCTTGAACTTTTTGGCTTTCCTGCTCTCAATTTCGATGTACACTATGGGCTGACCTGAATCTGAAGCTTGTGGATTGCAGATTACAGGATTTTTCAGCCTCTATAGCAGCGCGAGTAAGTTCTTTATCATAGACTAAGGTAAAAATTTCGTATATAAAGATCTAACTCATCTGTCCCACTGAATAAAGAATTAAGGAACTCTGGTTAATACACATGAAGATTAGGAAAATAGACTTGACTTGTTTTGGGGAGTGAAAAGGAAGTTGAGTGCCAAATCTCCACTTTACCAGCGTGATTTTTGAGCAGGTAACCCTTGCACATTAAAGCAAATGTTGAGAAATATAAAAATCAGATTGAAACTTTGAGATATGAAATAATTAAGCAAGAGGCAAACAAATACATATTCTAAAACATTTTTAAAATTTAAATATCTTTAAAATATTTTTAAATATTTGTCATTAGCTTTGTGACTTTGGGAAGATCATTTCTCTTAGATATAAGTTGCTGAGTATCAGCTGCTGCTGCTAAGGAGTTAAGGGCTTAGACATTACAGAACCTGTGATTACAAAATCAGGTAATATATATATTTTCACAGACTACTACATAGACATTATCTTTCATTGTCAGCTAAATTAGAAAAGATTGTATTAGCAGAAAATATAATTATATTTAGGAAAGATGTCATTACAAGAATTTACACATTGATGATAAATCTAGCTGTTCAAATTAACCATTTCTGCAATTTTCTCTTTCATTCTGTTTCTTGTTTCTTGACTTTTTAAATAATGCTTAGTGCTAATGAGTTGCTAATTATAATGCTAAAATCATAAAGGAAATTAACAGGAGAAAATTTTAATTAAAGACCTTGTTGTTTTATATTTTTTGAAAATCACAAAAAATTTCATCACTCCATTTGATGGAGGAAAACACTGGTTTAGTTATGTGTGAGCATAATTTGAAGATCATTGAATAGGTGTTTCTTTAAATCCCCACAAGCTGTAACAGTCTATGCTTTTACAATCTTAAAGTGTGTCCAAAAATTATACTACTCTTATTATTTAGAGAAAAATACTCTTGAAAGCAGAAATAGCTTAGATACTGTCTGTTAATTGAAATCGATAAAGCAAATACTTGAGGACAAACAAAATAGTGTGAAAGCGTGCACATTTTGATTCTATAATAAACTTTGGGGACTTTATCAATCTTCCCTTAATCATACCTCCAGGTAAAAATTTTTGTAATTTATTTTACTATTTTTGTTTCTATTATCTCTTAGAAAATTGTCTAGATGCTGGAAAGAAAACAACTAAAAAAGAAAAAATCTTCCCACCTTGATGAAGCCTTTATTTTAGTGAAAATAAAGATGGAATTGATGGCATACGAAAAATAGTGTGTGTTAGAGCCAAGTTTCACAGAGAAAATAAAGCAAAAATAGAGGAAACAGTGCATAGGACATCAAACTTGAGAGGCACCTGTAGGACAATCAGAAAAGGCTTCACTATGAACATAGACAGAGATAGAAAGATCTACTATCATGGCCTTGACTGCTTAACAACAAACATTTATTTCATGTAGTTCTAGAGGTTTGAAATTTCAGAATAAGTAGCCAGTTGATTGAAGTTTTGGTGGCTTGTTGATGGTTATCTTTTTCTTGTTTTGTCATGGAGAAGAGCATTGAGAGTGAGCAATCCAATGTCTTCATCTCTGTTTATATGGGTACTGATTTCCTTATGAGAACATCATATTGTAACTCTAGTCACCTCCCAGAGACCTCACAACCTTCCGATTGGAGATTTGGTTTCCAACATATTAATGTGCACATGGGATGCAATGTATTCACAGATCTATGCAGGAAGCTTGGGTCAGGGAAGCAGTAGCAGCGCTCCAAGGTAAGAGCCACCCTGAAACGATCATGGGGCAAGATTACTGAGAGAGTGGGAGATTAGGTCAAAGCACTTGGAGACTTGGAAACCACTTAGAACATGTGTCTGGTATTCAAAGATAATTAAGTACAGTGAACTAATTAATCTGGAGAAGAAAATTTCAAGGAACCCTAATACTCAGGACATGGCATAGGTATTACTACTACTTTTAGTCAGATTTATAATGAGAAATTTGAGCAAAAAAAGATCAAGAAAATTTTAAAAACTTAAATTTTGGCCCAAACTAAATTGTGTGTATAGTTGATGTCAAAGGAACTGTGACTGGTGAAGAGATTAATGCCTTTGAAAATAAATTCAGTATTTTGTGCAAAAATAAGGAGAAAGGTCCTTGAGGATATCTCATAAATTAGTAAGACTTACCCCCTGCAAGGTCAAGGGTAAAAAAGTGTCAATCTTTCATTTGAGAAGAGATTCCTTGTTACCACTACTCAAGAAAAGAAAGGCTACCCAGAGTATTCGATTTCCAGAACTCATTTTGTTATTCTAATTCTTTCAAACACCCAGGGATCGTTGAACATGGTCCAAATGATCCTGGATACTGCTTTCACTGAAGATGGATCTTGGTATTGTCTATATAATGCTACTTTTGTCAGGGTGCAGAACGTAGAAGTCATGGGTCAGAGAAATTTCCATCCAGATTTCAAAGAAAGTTCTGAAATTTCAGTCAAAGTTTCCCAGAGCAAGGTGCAATAAAGCCAAAGATTCAGGGGAGTCCCCAGGAAATTGAACATACCGGTAATATGGAACATCTGATGACGAAAGGTCCTGGCAGAGGAGCTAGCTCAAGAGAGAGGCCATGTAGGATGCAGTCAACAAGGCTGTGGGGATAGGGCCACTATTGTTTTCTTGAACATGAACATTACCACTATGTGCGTCAGATGCTAAATGGGAAGCTACAAGACTTCGTGATTTGGTCGCTGAGATTTGATCTTGTTTTGGGCCTGCTTTGGTCCTATTCTTTTTTATCACATCATTCTTCCCTTTTCAAATGGGAATATTTACCTCGTGTAATTATTTGTATTTACCTTATGAGATTATATAACTTGTCTTTGATTTACACAGCTAAGAATTTGCTTTGAGTCTCAGAAGAGGCTTGAATTTGCACGTTTAAAAAATGCAGTAACTATTGAGACTTTGGGGCAAGAATTATTGTGTTATTGGTTGTATGCAATATAGCTCTATCATATTAGGCAAAATTATTAACTTATTATTGTGTTTATGTGGAGATGAAGCGTGGCTGGAAGAAATGTGTTTGGATGTGAGGTTGACAAGGAGTAGGATGTCGTGCTGAAATATAATTGTCAGCTTGATTGCCTTGGGAACTGTCAATGAAATTAGTAAAGTATATTACTGGGAAAGTTTGGATGAATCATGAAGAGTAGCCGGGATCCTCTATTTAATTCCTGGACTCTTTCTTTTTGGTACTGTTGCCGGGCTCTCCTTCCTTGCTGACATGAACTACACAGCTTTGCTCTTCCACACCCTTGTACCATAAATTTCCTGCCTTGAAGACAGTAAACCATGGACTGAACCCTAGAAACCTTGAGCCAAATAAATCTCTTCTCCTTTAAAATATGAGTGTCATACATTTTGTCTGGGAACAAGACAACTGACAAAGGTCACCTGATGTTTTGCACAGAAACTACTAACTTTTAGGACTCTACCATCATCTTCATATGACTCACAAAATATTCTTGATTCTAAGCTATATGAATGCTATATGTCCATCGAGCTGATTCACTAGTAGTGTGCTCCCCTCTCCAGGGTCCAGTGTTTATCTTTACAGGCATCATCTACATCTTTCTTTCTGATTGTTAGGATGTGGTCTTATCCAGATTATGTTTATCAACATCTAGAGCATGGACTTGGCTAGAGGAAAAATAAGTAGGTATAACCCTAAGTGCTTGAAAAAGGGCAGGCATTTACTACTACTACTACTACTACTACTACTACTACTACTACTACTGTTTATTCGAGGTGCACTTACATATTCAAGAATTTATGCTTTCTAAAAGAGCTGCAATATTCATTAAAGTAGCCATTAACTATAAGCAGTTACTCAGTTTTAATTAAAGATATTTAAAATTAAATGTAATAAGAAATCTAGTTCCTTAATCTCAGCTATGTTTCAATTGCTTCTTAGTCATATGTGATTATGGGCCACTCTGTTGGATACTTTAGAATGAGAAGCACCTTAGGTCATTTACAGTTGGTCTTGCTAGAGAGTACAGATACTGATCACTGAGGAGGGTGAGTGAGAACTAAGGGATCACTGTACCATTCTGAAAAGTTGTTTTTACCCTGGGTTACTAGGCTTCCAAATCTTATTTGAAAATATTTGGAGACTTTTTATGCTAATTACCATACCATAGACCCCTAAGGTCTTTCAAGTTACTATCACTCTTTAATATATCTCTTGCAGACAATGTGGTACATTTGGGAAGTCAAGACCATTTTCCCATAATCCCATAAATTACACATTATGGTTAGTACAATTCTTAGAATTTTTCAAATGACCTTTTTCTTAACTTAAAAATTAACGTACATTGGAAGGAAACAAATCCCACGTGTTTTGCTGTATTTATTGTTTCTCTTCCAGCTTTTGATTTGAAGAGAACATGTGGTATCTGAAAAATCTGTGGGGATTTTCAAATGAGGTTTAACATTAAAATTATCCTCCCAAACAGGAAGTTAAGACTGGTCATGACTAAATGATCAAAATTCTAACTGTTTGATCTTGCCTTCAAAGATTAGGTTGGTCAGTTTATAGTGGGTGTCAAGTTTGGCAGGAGATTTCTTTCATTCAATCTTAACCCATTTGCATTTTTTTCTTTAAAACAAAAGATTGTATTGGATAATTTACGGTAAAGTTGTTCAGTTATAAATTGTGTATACGTGTATTGCAAACTATGGACAATACACATTGTTGAGACCTTTCCAGAAGATACCACCGACGACCAAGCCTACCACCGATTGTACTTTTGGAGATCATGTGGTAAACTGGGAGAACTGCAGGCAAATACTAAGAAACTTTAGAATAGCCTCTGAAATCGTCCAGAACTTTGTTATTTAGCTCAGTTAGATAGTCACTGCTAATAGATTGTATCCCATGACCCTAAGTACTCTGACTAACACTGATATATGTACATTGGACCAAAAGTTGGCCAGTAATATGTGCTATATCCAAAATCTAATCTGTGGGTTGTTCAATATCATAGCACTCACGACTCCTTATGTTAGACCATGCTTGACTAAAAATACCAAATCAAAAACTAGTAGTAAAAACAAACGCTGTTGAACATTGCAAACTTAGCTCATCATGATTATTATGTAAGTACTTAAAGAGGTTGTTTGTGTAAATTCTCTTTCCTGTACATATGAACATACCCATTTTACTGTTTAGTGGTAAATACCTACAAGCAGAATCACATAAAATTTTCTTACTCTGATACCTTTTAATGGCTTCAACCAATTTTTTTCCACTTAATTTTAATTGAAGACCTGTAGAAAATGGCATTTGGCTTATAGTAAAGGAGATGTAGAAAGTCCATCTGAATCAGAGGAGCAATGGTACCTATGAAAGAAATGGACGAAGGAACAGGATAACATCCCTGAGGCTGGCCTTTGCATGTGTGGCGGTACCCCGCGTGCCATTAGAGTTCTTTTTCTGAGTGTTGGGCTATCGGAAATGGTTTCTGTTCTTTATCTGAATAACTTTTTTTTTGAGACAGTCTTGCTCTGTAGTCTTGGTTAGTTCTAAACTCGTTGTGTAGCCCAGGCTGGCCTAGGACTCGTGGCAATCCTCTTGCCTCAGCCTCTCCAGAGTTCTAGGATTGTAGGCTATAGGCGTGCATCATCATGCCTGGTTTATGTGGTGCTGGTCCTGGGAAATCCTACTCAAGGTCTGTGTGCTTCTGACACAAGCACTTTAACCACTGTACATCCCTCCAGCCCAATAACTCCTTTTGTTAAAATGGTTCACTGGGAAACTGCTATTATATTATTGTTATACTCTTAGTTCTAAAATTTCCAACTGCTTTAATGAAGCTTCTTCATTATGACATTATGAGTTCTGACTTCAAAGATAAAACTAAATTAAAACTCTTCCAAATTCTCAAAGTTCTGTTTATTCCTGTCTTTATTCATACTTAAAAATGAGTTGAAATTTTATGACGTTTTTCTATTCTAGAACACTTCTAATATCTTTCTTTAATTACAAATTCCATTTCATCACAATTGAAAATTCCAGGGAGCCTATTTGAGGGAAGTTATTACAGTTCACTTGAGGACAAAACCATTGGCATTTGACCTCGTGTTGCCACTTGGAGCATGCCACATCTCACAAATATGTTTTTTTTTTTGTCCAGCCTTCTTAATTAATTAAATATTCCTGTAAATTTCTTAAAAAACACACTAGCCAAAAAGCAGCTATTGATGTGGTAGTAATTATTTTATATTCTGTGGTCTTAGATGTTCGTCCTTACAGAATCAACATCCTGTGATAATCCACAGTAAAACAATGCGCTTGGCATATTACATGTTATGTCTCCATTATTCCTTTGATTTTTTCAAGAACTCTTGTCTTTAATTTGGAAGCCTGTCAACCTGGTTCCTCACATATATTTTCTAGTTTATCTCCGTTTCTTCGTGTTCAAAGTTTTTAGTTCTGTACTTCTGTTTTTTCATTCATTTCAAGGCTTTTTCGTCTAGAAGTTATCCTCTCCTTTGCATTTTCACAGCTTAAAGAGCATCATGATTTCTAACTGGCATGACTACATGCATCTCTACAGGTCTGTTCTGTCTATGTATCTCTTATTTCAGATTTTACTACATTTGTGTTTTGTTCCATAATGTTTTTCTAGTTTATTTAAATGAAAATTGCACCTATGAAAATTGCATCTTCAGTTATCTCTTTGATATCTTAACATGTTTATGTCCTTGTCAGACTGTTTTATAAAATAAGTACCATATGGAAAAGCTCCATTGGCTGAGTGTTGATTCTGTTCATTGTGTTTTTTAGCATCAGATTTTTGTTTCGATGTTTTGTATAATGGCTTATTTTGAATAAGATTCTCTCTCTCTTCTTCCCATTTCCTTCTCATCTTTGCCACCATGCCTGGCACGCATACACACTCTTGTGCATGTCCCCACCATTAACATTCATCGACACCTCTATCTACAGAATGCAGATTGGTCTCTGCACACGTTGCATCTCCAAGATGTTGCTAACATTTATAATCACCATTTGAAATTTCCTTCCTTTGGCCTGTTTAGAAAGGTGAGGACCCAGCCAGAAGGTGGAAAGTAGTTGACTATGTTTCAGAGAATGGTATTTTTTACCCTTGGTGCCTCTTTGGATTCATGATTTAGATATACGTTTAGCTATTTAACTCTGTTTCATAAGTCCATAGGTATTATATTTTTCTTGCTTCCTTTTGCATGTGAGAAAGTGTCCTTGAATCCATGGCTTCAAATATAAGTGAAAATTAAATTCTTCATGTCTATGACTGTTTTTACTGACATCTGACATACAATTGCTGAGTGCTTTGCCACAACTGCGAAACACAGAAAACTCCCATTCACTACTCAATTTATATTGTCTTTCGTGTCTACACAACTAAGCAACTTATAGTTGAGTTCAGATATGTATGCAACTTCTATTTACTGTTATTACTACATGTTGGGAAGGATATTTTCCAAAGTGTAGATTCTCAAAATCTTGTTGGCCTGGAATCCACCTTTTCTCATCCAGTTTCTTGAATACATCACCTAGTTTCTGAATCTCCATTTATTCCCCACAAATCAAGTGTTCTGTTGTCATCAGGTGTCTGCTCCCATTTGAATGAAACTGTTCTTGCCAAAATCATGGAATACACCCAAATGGTCTCCATAGAATCTGGTTAATCATTGATGTGTGTGTGTGTGTGTGTGTGTGTGTGTGTGTGTGTGTGTTATTAACAGTCAGAGTTTCTATACCTTGAAAGGTAAGAATCTTCATAAACACAGAACTGTAAGAAAGAGGTATCTTCGTATTTAAACAAAAGTTTAGCTATATTTTTCTTCTGCTTAACTGCTTCTATGACACTTCATCTCACAACTGTAAGAAAACAGCTGCCATCATGTATGACGCCTTCTGTGTTGCGCCACTTTATCCTTGCCTTCCAACACATCCTCCTTCAATGGCCACCAGAGGTCTCATGCCTTAGCAACAGGCACAAATGCGTTGGTCTCCCTGCACACACCGCTTCTACCCTCTGCGTGCAGTGTCTGCTTCTTTCAGAAAAAATTATAATCTTCCATCAACCGTTGACGCACGTTCTAATTATTCTAGTTATTTCTATAGTAATACCTTCGCTACCTATATTAATAAATTCAAGAAATATTAATTGATAGCCTTTGTACTCATTATCCTGGGTGCTGAGAATTTAATTAATGGACAACAACGTACATACTCTGAGTCCAAATAAAATTTTCATGTTGAGGGCATTATTGGAGGAGATAAGCTAAGTGGATGAATAGTTTCTTATGTGACTACTACTAGCCAGGACAAAGTCATAGTGATATGCGAGCCTGTTATTCAGATAGTTTAGTTTGTGGAGACTCTCCTGGCATTCCCATAGAACTAAGCATTCCCTTCTTCAGTATGGCGTGCGGGCTTTTGCTGTTACAATTACCAAAGTCAATTTAAAAGAGCTTGTTTATGTGCTTAGATCTCTATCATTATGCTGCAAGAGCCTTATTCACTTTTAATCTGCTTGGAGAAGGGTATCTGGCTTGTATTAAATATGATCAGTGAAATAGTTTCCAACTTAGTTCAAATTTACAAACAATGGTTTCTGCAGAAATGACAGAGGAATCATTTTTTATTTCTTTTATTTACTTTCTTTAGAAAAAGGAATTCGGTGCCTGGTTGTTTCACAGAAAAAAGTACTATTTTCTAATAATTATAAGCCTTTCAGCATTCTTTCTTTTGGATCACCAACTATCCTCGCATTTACTTGCTAGCTTTGAGGTTGGAAAAATGAGGAAATAGCATTCACTAGTTTAATTATAAATTATTTCAAAGGTCAGAGTACAAGAGCACAAACTACACTAGTGCCTTTCAGAAAATGAAAGCGATGAACCTATTTGATGAAAAAAATATTGTAATGAAGTAGCACAAATAGCCAAATAACTTTATTAGATATTTCTGAAATAAGCATGAGAATGGTGTGATAGTAACTCCTTAATCTCTGATCCAGCATTTTGAAATGATGTAAAGGAAAATATAATCAGAGGATAAAATTTACCTTGGCATCGATTACTTTTTTACATCAAATTAAGCACGTTAAGCACAACTCATGGAGAACAAGGTTATTTCCATACATTCCCATCTGATGTTTTCTGTTTTCTAACTAGATCATAGGTTGAAATTATACTTTGAGTTTTGACTAGTGTTCCCTTTGCAGATTGGAGTATGGATATGTTATGCACATGTATGAATTTGCACAAAATGAAACCCATTCAGTGGGTGTGGTAGCACACATCTATAATCCCAGGACTCAGAATTCAGGGAAGCTGGGGCAGGAAAAAATAAAGCTAAAAACCTTTCAATGTTAAAAAAACATAAATTTTGTGTTCTTTCTTACATAGCTATGTTATTTGAGACCTCTTCATGGAATTTGAATAAATTGAGTGGTGGAAACCTTTCATGATAACATTTCACCCACAACAATGTATTTGAGATATGGAATTCCCTTTAAATTCTCATGCTCCATCCCCTTTATACACAAAGCACTCACTGAGCAAATTAAAACCATTGGTAGAACACCTCAACCTGTTTCATTCTCACTTCTTTTGTCAGTAGTTTGACCCAGACTTCACCTTGGTTTTGATTTCTTAAAAGGGAGAAATTTTGGCATAGATCCCAAGTTGTAACTGGACTTTGAAAGTTGAATGTTCCCTGGAACTTCCTTCCTCCCTAGGCATGCCAAAATTAATTCAACAATTGCTTATAAAGTCACGTGTGGTAACCAGACACTGCGCTAGGCACTAGAACTGCAACACGGAACAAGCCAGACAGAGAAGCTCTTCTACAGAAGCCTCTGAAACTAGGTTCATGAAAGAGTCAAATGACACGTCTGGGTGGCCTGGATTTTATGTAATCAAGAGTTCTTTCAGGCTAATATTTGTATTAGTGCAGCAATACAAGATACCCATTTCTCTTCTTAAATTTATTTATTTTATTAACCCAAATAATCAGTGCATGTATTTTAAGAAAGTAACATGTGAGGCCAAGGGGGAGGATGAGACAGGTAGGGATTATGAAATAATTGGAGTATGGATATGTTATGCACATGTATGAATTTGCACAAAATGAAACCCATTAATCTGTAGAACTAATAAAAAGAGTAAAAAAAAATAAATTAGAGTAGTTAATTTTCCAGCTCTGTGCTCCCTTCTTCTGCCTTGGAGACTCCGATCTGTTTAATTTCCAGCTTCGTTCCTCACGGGCAATGACTTTTAAGTCTTACAATTTTTCCATGTTGTTTCTACCATTCTTATAAATAATATTTCTAATTTTCCTGTTTTGTTGGTATGCATTTTTAACACATATGAATTGTGCACGTTAGTGGGTTCAGTATATTTCCACACATGCACATAGTGTGTACTGACACCCATCCTTTTCCCACTTTCCCCCACACCCACTCCCTTTCTAACTTTTAGTACTTAATATCCTATTTACAAATGAATTTATTTATTCATTTATTTTAGCTTCCACTTAATGGAGAGAATATGTGATGTTTTCTCCTATTGGCACTTGGCTTATTTGACTTAGCATAATGTCTTCTGGTTCCATTTATGTTGCTTTAAAGACAGGATTTTATTTTTCTTAATGTATACCTAGACCTCGTTTTCTTTGTTTGCTCATCTGTTGATGAGCACCTAGGCTGATTTTCTGTCTTAGCTACTGTGGATAGCACTTAATAAATATGGGAGAGTGAGTGGATCTTTGGTATGCCAATTTTATTTTTATTTTTTGGATATATACCTAGAAATGAGATCTCTGGATCACATGTTAGATTTATTTTTATTTTTCTAAGAAAGCTCCTTGCTGTTCTCCATAATGATTTACTAGTTTACATAAAGCGCTCTCTTTGTCCACACCATGCTAGCATTTACAAAAATAATAGCCATTCCAACTGAAATGAATATGATGGTGGCTCTATTTGCCTTTCCCTCATAGCTTATTATTGAGTGTTTTTTTCATATATTTTTAGCCATTTGTGTTTCTTCTTTTGAGAAGGGTGCATTCAAATAATTTGCCCATTTTTAATTAGATTATTTTTATTAAGTTATTTGATTCCTTATGTATTTTAGATCTTAACCCTCTGTGAGATGAATAATTGGCAAATATGTTCTCCCGTTCTGCAGGTTGCCTCATCATTTTGTTGACTGTTTCTTTTCTGTGTAGAAGCTTTTTTAAATTTGATAAAATTATCTGTCAAGTTTTACTTTTACTGCCTGTAGAATTGGGGGTATTAACCAGACTACAATTGCCTATGTTGATGTCTTGAAATGTTTCCCTCTCTTTCTTGTAACATTTCCTTAGTTTCAGGTTACATTTAGATCTTTGATTAATTTTGATATTTTTAAATATATTCCCAGTGTTTCTATGCCCTGAGTCCTTCGAGGATCCAGTGTAGTGAGATGACCCACTCCCATTTTTGTGTTTCTCCCTCGCTGAACATTTAAGCATTCATTTCTTTTATTCTATTCAGTTAGTGACAAGACCTACATCTACTTGGTACTATCAATTATATATATATATATATATATATATATATATATATATATATATATATGGGATTTTGACAAAAAAGAAAGTTAAGATGAATGTTTAGAAGACTAGAAGACAAAATTTCCTCTTAATGGATTTTTTAAAAAATTGCGCATTCATGACTTGAACAGTCTTCTCTCACCAATCTACCACTGAGGTATGTTCACTCAATCTCATTCCAAACATCTCATATAATACTGTCTTTTCTACTTCATCTTCCCTTTGTCTATGTGCCCCTTTCTCTCTTTCTCTCTCTCCCCTTTTACTCTCTCTCTATCTCTTCCATTTTCTAAGTGGCTCATAGATTGGAGGACAGATATAACGTGATATAACCTGCTCAATGGTCTGTACATACACTCTTAATATACACAAATTACTCATTGCATAAGAAAATTAGAGAGACAATCTCTCACATGCCAATAGCTTCACTTAACCTCAGTTCATCTGTGACAAAAGAAAAGTTTTCTGAATTGATAAAACAACATACACTACACTGGGAAAACGAAGGGCTTCCAAAGTTCTGACCAGTGAGGGATCAATTTATCTCCTTGCTTCATTCTCACTGGTAGCCTTTTGGATACTCAGCAAAATTTAAATTAGGAAGTGTCGACTTTATGCAATTGCTATTCCCAGACTGCTTCATTTTTAATCTTACTAATTGCTTCTCATGCAAATCATACATTAGGAACCCTATTAAGTAAATTAGCTATTATGCAGAAAAATCTTTTATGGCAAGTTATTGCTAACCAAAGTTGCCCTTACTAATGGAAAAAAAACACCCTCGAGATTACCAGGGTTTATACTCAGAGCATTTTGAAACACGTTGACTCCATGGGTTCAAGAATAGTTTCTTTGTTGTTGCTATTATGGGGTGAGATCTACCACATTGCAAAGATTCACTGAAACATTCCATTGCTTAATCTAGTCAAGCCAAAAGTGATGCTCTAATGCCATCCTCTGGATTAATCTGCCCCCACCTTCCAGGAGACCAGCATTCTACTAGTAGAAGTTACCCTGACTGACTTTTATGTATGAAACAAGAAGGTTACCATTGTCTCTGTATAAATCTTCCAGTGTAATATATCTTATCAGAGAGAAAAAGCACATGCTTCATGTTAAGATGCAAGACAGACATGGGATTTTTTATGTTTAGTTTGTCACAGTGCCCCACATGTCTAGCAGAGAGTATACATTCAAGAAATATTTGCAAATTGCCAACATGTCTTTGCCATTAGAGAACTCACAGTCAAACTAGTAAAAGAGACCATGTGATAAGCAATCATGACGAACAGAGAAAAACAGAGATGAGGGCTTGTGGTGAGGCACTTAGCCCAGACCTAGAGGGGTCAAAAAAGAGCTCCTCTAAGAAAGACAGTGAGTGCAATGCAGCAGAGTAGAGGATGAGTGGATCTCAGCCAGCCAGAGGTGGCTCTGGGTGATGGGGGAATGGGAAAAAACAGGGAACAGTTCAGTAGGTGGTGGTCCAGCAAGAGGGCCTGGAGGAAAGAAAGAATTTAGAGAGGGAAAAACTGATTGAGTAGAGAGTAGAAGAAATGAAGTTGATAAAAAATAAAGAGGAGTGGGCGTGGTAGCACACATCTATAATCCCAGGATTCAGTACTCAGGGAAGCTGGGGCAGGAGGACTGCTGTGAGTTTGAGGCTAGCCTGGGCTACATAACATGTTCAGGGCCAACCTGAAGCTAGATCTGGAGCTCAATAAACAAGTAAATAATATAATATAATATAATATGGAGACAATAAGGAAGAGCCTTAAACTCCTCAGTTAAGAATATGAATTTTTTGAAGAGCTACAGGTAAATACTGAAGGGCTTTCAGCAAGGAGTGTTAGAATGTAGCATGCCAGCACAGTCTCTTGAGGACTTGGGTTCCTGTCAGTACACAATTTGAGGGACAAACCTTGGCTATATTTCTTGTTATGCTCCAGGGCATAATTTGAATATTGACAAATTCCAATTTCTAAGTCTCACCCAGACCAAAATAACTCCTTGGATCTGATTCTCTCTATTCTAGATTACTATAATTTGGTGGCAGGATAATTTGTTTTACCTGTCACATAGGTAGAGGACACCACTCAGGTGTGTTATGGCAACCTGATTCTTACGGTTAGGTCATGAGAGTCTTTGTTGGAGTATTTTACCTCTTTTTCCAACCAAGGACATGTGTATTCATACTGTAAAAGCATTAGCCATCATTCTCCTGAGAGCAGCCTTAAAATGGGGTCAGCTTGTCTCCTGTTGTTTCCACTAAACACAATGTCTAAGTGACTCTGACTGTTCTTTGATGGTCTGCTATCTTTTATTCCTGATTCCTGGAAACATAATCTTGTGATGGAAGAAGCACAGGCAAGTTAATCAGGTGGACTTGGGCTTAAATCTTGATTTTTATCACCTATATATTTTATTCTCTGGGAGTTTCATCATTCTCATTTGTACAACAAGGATGGCAATATCTAAAATATATAAGATTCTCATAGGGATGAAATGACATGCTGTGAATCAAGTGTTTAGTACAAGGCCAGGCAAATTAATGCTGAATAAATGGCAGATACTGTGATTTATATTTATGAGGCAAGTAGAAACTCTTGGCACTTGACCATTATGGAAATCAGGCGACAAAGTTAGCCAAACTCCAGGCAAGAGTAACATTTGCAAATCTCAGGCAGATGTGGTCTTCACTTTGGGAAAAGTACAAAAGACATTCTTGTCATCAAGAGGAAAATGTCGTGGGAACTGAGGAAGCGATGGTCTGTGTGAAATTGGAGATGTAGCTTCCTCTTATTGATTAGCAGCTTCCTGTCAATAAAAATGACTTCCAAGAATACTCAACTCCGTCTTTCTGAAGTGCTATGGACACATTTTAGCCACGTTATAATTTTACTAAGGCTGAAGGACATTAAGTACCTATGTTTCTATGTGCAGCAGAGGATACAATAGTATAGCTCTCTGTGTGTGTGTGTGTGTGTGTGTGTGTATGTGTGTGTGTGTGCGTGTGTGTGGTGTGTTTGGTATGCAAAGAATATACACAGAAGATTCATAAAATTTAAGAGTATTTATATTTTGTTCTATTTTGTTCTTACCATTAAAAAAATTCTCATGGCCTCCATAGTGTCTTTTTACAATGCATACACATAATTCTTCTCATATTTACCATGGCTCGGCCTTGATTCTCTCAACAGTCAACAGACTTATATAAAGTTGCCATGCCTTTTAAATGTGTAAGAAATCTAGGTGATAGGTGTAATTTGTGAGTGTGTGTGTGTGTGTGTGTGTGTGTGTGTGTGTGTGTGTGCAAGTGCGCATGAGTGTACGTATGTGTATTCCAGAGGCAGAACTTTTGCTTTCAAGATGTGGCCCTGATTTGGAAGCCAGTGATATGATTTTAGGAAGACTGTAGAAGTCCTTGCCTGCTTAAAATTTATTTTATAGCAACATTATTCTTTTTCTTTTAATGCCATGTAGTGTCTGTTGGAAATAAATAGCACACGATTCAGCTACCACTGATATAGTAATAGCTAATTGAATTATATTGCCAGCATCAAGAGAGAGTTCTAGTCCAAAATCAAATATTTAAAATTCTGCGTGGTACTAGTAACAACATTGATGGGTTTATTTTCTTCAGTGATTTTGAATTCTCTCTGTTTCCTCATGGTTGTGAGAGGTGTTTCTCAACGGAAGTGTCATTTTTATTTCTAGGGTCACCTTTTACTTTGGCAGATAGTCAGTGAAAAATCTTGATGGTATGTGAAGTGATGGATGTTGACCTTGGTGTTTTAGGCATGAAATACAAGTCAGGCTAGATTTCATCAGTTAATGAAAAGATAATAAATTCATATATATATACAATATGAATTATATGTATAATTAGAAAAATTGAAAACCACCAAGCTTATACCTGTTGGATAATACCTTTGTCTAACATTCAGTAGTACAAAAATGTTATTATCTATAAGACATATATTCTAAGACCAAATCATCTGTATAAACCAGTGTGCTATTTTGATCAAAATGCATGCATAAATTGGGTAAGAAAACCCTTGTAATCAATTTGATGATTAACTTTGCCATTCTTTTTATTAATTTAATACTACTTTTTACTTAAAAATAAATGTCATAAAGGTTAAAAAGTGCAATATAAAAGCTACATACATCCATGTGCAAACTGTTTTTTTGAAAGTTGGAGCATCAAAGCTCAATGTTGATATTCCCTCAGGGTTTATTTCTTTTTTTCTAGAAGACTTATTTTTTAGCTGTTTCTGCTAGTAGTATCTTTAAAAGTTAGAAATCCATCAGGGAGACACTGAGAAAACAACAGGAAAGCAAACTGAACTGAATCAAATGGAACAATAAAGTTTATAAGAGAATCTATAAGAAAAGGTTAGTGTTGTGGAACAGAAAAGAGAGTATGTATGAGGACTTCTGTGGAGGCAACTAGCAGGAAAGAGAGTGCGAAAGCAAGTGGCTGGGCCAGGCTGAGTTACAACAGTTGCTATTCGAATTAAGACTAAAAACTTTAACTGGCAAACTGAGAATAATAGGGACAAAAAACCAAACCAACCAAACCAAAAAACAACTGAGGGTTCAAAAACAGAGATTACAGGAGAAAAAAAAAACAAAAAAACTTTTGGCGAATATCCCAATGAAGGGATTGGTTGGATTCAGAGAGGAGATATCAAGATTTGACCACTGCGAACCCATTAGAGGAATAGGAAGCTGGGGTAGACTTGGAAAACCCAGAACACAGACATTCTTTGGAACCATATGAAGTGATAGCTGGAGCCGGGGGAAGGGACAGGGAGGGGGTGGGAGGGTAGAAGATGGGAAGGGATTGTGAAGTCGATGTGATACATAGATGTATGAAATGCCCAAATCAATTGTAAATAGTATGTATTACATCTGTATATTAATTAAAATAGTGGGAAAAAACAGAGATTACGATTGAGTAAGAGGAGCAAGAGAATTGCTAAAAAAACGAAGGTCAGACCCAGGTTACCATTACAAAAACTACCAGGACAGCAATTATAGACACAAGAGATAAAAGAGGCTTGACCTTAAGGCACAGTCTACTTAGTGAGGAAATCTCTTTTCTAGCTGAAGCAGGAAACAGATGACACAATTTATAGAGCAGAGCTTTCCAAGGCCCCAAGGGTTAAGATCGTTGTTTCCCTCCAGGCCACAACCCTGACAGGTTTCAAAAAGAAAAGAAAGTGGGCACAGCAGAATAGCACTCCTGCAATACTCAGATAAGTGATTTTTGGGCATATAATTGTACTTTACAAAGAAAGTTATGCCATACATGGCTTGACACTATGATACAAACTCAGGTAATAAGAGAAACATAGTTAATATTATACATATTTCATAAAATTCAGGCTAAACATGTGCCACAATTACAATGAACTGGAAATAGAATATGAAGAAATAGTTCATGTATGATGAATAATTATTGCTCACATACAAACCTCAAACTATCCCAGAAGTTATTGATGTGACCCATGGTCTTAATAAGATACATAATAACACATGTTGAATTAGCCTCCAATGATTGGCTATGTCGTCATGGTCATAAACAAAGACCTTATTAATCCAACAAAACTTTATATTTTATCTTATAAGAAATGTCTGAAATTGTTGCCTGGTGTGGTAGGACATGGCTATCATCTCAGCTACCCAGAAGACTGAGGCAGGAGGCCTGCAAATTTGCCCCCTCTAGGCAATTCAATGAGAGTCCAACTCAAAAACAAACCAAAACATCTCATTAGCACATGGATTGCTAAAACAAAATCTGTTACAGTTCCACAATTGAAGACACAAAAGTAAAGTCATCTTTGATCCCTAAAAATGTGCAGTAATTTGAAGTTAAATAAAATAGTGATGGAAGGTAATAAGTGACTTCCCGAGGGTACCTTTTCAAAAGAGGATTTTGAGTGCACATTCCACAGAAGTCAGTAAGCAAGACCTTTAGCTTGGGTATGCGGGTGCTGATCCACAGTTCATAGCATAATGACATTCTTGCAAATGAAACTGCATGTGAATAGCCCACTGTGCCTCAGTGGAGTTTGTCGGGTAAGTCTGGGGCACAGAGCAGTAAACAAGTATTATCACAACCAAATCAACTTCAGATGCAGGGCTGGCAAACTTTATTCTTTGTGATCTTAATTGTTTTTAGAATATTTTGAACTTTATTTCTAAAATAATATTCAAATCAAGCTAAATTTATTCCAGTCAAATAAAAAAGTTATTCAAATCAAATGTACTTAAGACCCCATATGGTGATTTCGACAAGTACCGTGTATTCTCTACTAAAATAATTTACTTAAATATTTGTTTACAAAAGGACCTGACTCTTTTATTTTACCTATTATTTTGTTCTTCATACTCAGCTATTATCTCCTGTTTTTGGCCATTATTTTTATCCATTGTGATTTCTCTGTCTCTGCTGGCCCAAATTTTAAAGAAATTTAAACAAGAAATGAGAACACATCGAAAATGATCAGAGATGAGCATGGATGCACACACTTGTAAACCTGCACTTTGGGAGACCGAAGTAGCATCAAAAGCTGAAGTCCAGTCTGCTGGGCACCTTAGTTACGTAAGACTATGTCTCAAGGGAACTAAATAAATGATTGGGGACAAAATAAAATTAAAAAGGCAGGGAAAAAAGAGAAAGATGAACAAAGCACAGCATTCCTTTGAAACTAATCAGGTATATACTGGCGAATTTAGCAAAATTTGTGTTTAAGGGAAAGAATTTGGGAAATATTTTAAATTCTTTCATTTATCCAACTTATGAGCAGCTGGATTTGCTCACTCTTTTTTGGAGGGAACAGACCAAGATGTCCTACGTTCACCGAGAGAGACCACGTCAAGCAGCGAATGACCCAAGATGACTAGAAAATCTTTCAGTGCCACACTGCGCGGGGTGAGATTTAGGGGCCACTTGTTCTAGAATCCTTCTCACGCTAATTAAAAACACAGATTCCTGGGCCTCTTCTCTGATCGCCAACTGAACTAGCATTTCAGGTGAGAGATCACGGAATCAGATTTCCTGGCAAGCTTCTAGGTGATTCTAACGCACACGGGTTGCACAGCCGCTGGTCATGGACGGTTGTGGCACACTTAAAAATCCAAACCAGAAGTCTCCCAACTATAAGAAGTTGTATGACCTTGACGATAGTGATCTGAAGCAGAGAAGCAGACTTGTGTGAACGCCTTTGATAAACTAAGCTGACACAAGGAGGTGGGCAAAGAGCCCAAGAGGGAGGAGACGTCCTTCCGGTGTAAGCTGAGATGCTCTCTTGCGCAGTTTTGCAGTTGCAAGTTAAGGAGTGTTTTGCTGTTTTCCAATTTTGAGATTCAGTTTTTCCTTTTTGTAGTTTTTGCCATTTGACTTTGTAGAAAAGCATTAATGATGCTTTAAAAATATCTATTTTTTCTTTTCTTATTTACTTCGTATCTCAGCATCTTCTTATGTTTTTACTACCTATCAGTTCAGCTGGGGAAAAAATACATGTCTTTTTATTTTTTATGGTAATTTTTTCTTTAATACCTTTCTCTCTCTGCTGTTTCCTTTCTTTTTCTTTTAATACTTAGGATTTTTTATGTAAATTGCAAGTGCAATGATCACTAATCTTTCTATTTCACTGCGGTATCACTTAAAAAAACCTTCCTCCAGGGTAGTTGCATCTTTTGTCACTGAGAGTTAGCTTTCCGGCTACTGATGAAGGCGAGTCCCTGGCCTTAGCTTCTGCTTCCTATCACACTGAGAGATAAGGTAATGTGCAGAGACACCGCCGTGCCGGAGGGTCCCTGGCCCTGGCTTCTCATTCTGTGAATGTTGGATTTTCACATACTTTCTCTCCCCTTCCACACATGTCCTTTCAAAGCAGAACTTCATGATTCTGCTTTTTCTTGTTTCTCTCATTTTCCTTCCTTCTCTTGCTTTTCCATGTGCGTTTTGTAACTTTTAATAGTAATTTTACTCAAAAAGAAGATAATTAACTTTATGCTATTTCTCCAGAATTTTGAATAACTTGAGATCAAAGAGGTAAAAGCAGAGGTTATACAGGAATTCTGGGCCACTGGTTGTGAAAACACTTGGTTAACACATGCCTCATACGGCTGGTTAATCATTTTTCAACTTTAATGGTACTCATTACCATGAGAGACATTTTCTTGGGAAATGTATGATTAAATTTGCATACATTGGCATGTATTTGGGTGTACTAATCTACCTTACTGGTGAGAAAAAGAGAATACATATATTAAATAATAAGATCAATTAATGAAGAACTCTTAATATTTTCCCCCATTTTTTAGTATTTATATGTGGTACACAATGGTTATGTTGAGCTTAGGAATTTTACGCACATATACATCTATCTATCTATCTATCTATCTATCTATCTATCTATGATGTCAATATTACAATCCCTTCCCCTCATCCTTTTGGCTCTCCCATTTTCTCCCTCATCCCCCCTGAATTCCACTATCACACCCATTTGGTTCTATAAAGTACCTGCATTCAGGGCTTCTCATCTTAGAGAAACACTGCAGTATTTAACCCTCTGAGTTGGACTGACTTCACTAAGCATGAAGGTCTCAAGTTGGGTCCATTTACCTACAAAAACCTCCAATTTATTTGTCTTTATGGAGGAATAGTGCTCTATTGTGTGTGTGTGTGTATATATATATATATATATATATATATATATATATCACATTTTTTTGTGTCAATTGTCCTGTTGGTGGGTATTTTGGTGTCTTCCACAATTTAGCCGTTGTTAGTGGTGCTG
This sequence comes from Ctenodactylus gundi, assembly GCA_004027205.1. Classification (NCBI taxonomy): domain Eukaryota; kingdom Metazoa; phylum Chordata; class Mammalia; order Rodentia; family Ctenodactylidae; genus Ctenodactylus; species Ctenodactylus gundi. The sequence continues at coordinate 192,954 of PVKB01001948.1, forward strand.
CTGTAAATGTGGGTGCACGTTACACATTGCTTTTAACTTTTCTGGAAAGATACCAACAGGTTGTATCCTTGAATCAAATGGAATGCAGAGTTTCAGAGGGTTAAAACTGTAATCAGTTTTAAGCCTTTTATTTATATTTTTATTTTCTAAATTGGCTTTAACCAATATTTCTGATTTCCATCTTTTTTATACTCTGCCTTGATCATTTTCTTCCCTCTAAAAGTTCCCAAGCAAAAGCACTTAATTATAAAAAATACAAGCACTTAAAACTGCGAAATATAGGCTATTTCAGCACAAGCTGCCTCAGTTGCATGGTGTGTTCATGAGATTCATTTACTAGGACGCATACTCAAACTTACTTCTCTATCTCTGAATGGCTTCCCTGTTATGAAATATTTATAAAGTGAATGAAAAAAGGGAATTACAAAGTTTGTTCATTCTGGGTTAGATAGATAATCCAAGTTCATTGTTTTACCTTTTCTTTTTTATTCAGCATCTTTTGTTAATTTCACAGTTTATCAGTGTAGTGGAGAAATAAATAAATTGAATTTTAAATTTTTGACTTCAATATTTCTTTGTTTTATCTTAACACACACATGCGCATGTGCGCGCGCACACACACAGATCTCTCATTCAGGAACTGGAATAGATTTAGGATTCAAATATTCGTTTCTTTCATCCAATTCTATCATATTTTGGACTCGCCCAACTAGCAGTGGACCAACTATTTTAAAAATGCACTCAGTTATAAAAAGACAAAAACCCCATTTAGTCCTTTTTTCCCTCAAACCGTGGGCATCATAACTAAAATAGCAGACGGTACAAAGGAGGGTATTTTAGGGTATGAGCTTAGAGATTTAAGGGTGTAAGTGCTGCATGTAATGGTAATATCATGGTATTTCTATGCTTTTTGTCAGATGCAGGCATGCACTGAAGCTCTCTTTGCCCTCCCTCTCTCTGCAAAAAGTTCCTCTGTTTTATTAGTTTAATCTTTCTTTTCCCTCAATCCATCCTACTGGAATCTTCGAGAGAAGAAAAGAGGATGCTTAGCAGTCTAGTGGAGGTCTGTTTGAAACACAGTGGGCTAAGCTTTTATAAGGAATAAGAAGGAGATTAAGTGGTCTTAATCACAATAAAATTTTCATACGCTATTCAGTTTTTTCTTATAAATCCAAATAAACTTCCATTGCTATAGCTAAGTATTAATAATGGTAAGACTTATTTAAGCAACATACCCATGCATATTTCAGAAATATTGCTGCATAAATGATCCCATGTCAAGTTGGTGCATCAAGTGAATGCTATGTGTTTCACTTGATATTTAATTTTTAAATTTTTAATGCCAATAAGCAGTGTGCAAAAAGTTACTGGCCATAAGTAAACTCTCTCTAGTGCTCTGTAAAGGCTTTTAAAAATTCATCATGTACAATGCTTAAATAATGGGTACTAGACACCATAGAATATTTAGAAAGTTAAATAAATGCTAAACATGATGTCTTACAACTACGTAGAGAAGTCCCGCTAAGGAATATCTATTCTACACTTTCACCAAACCAAAGTTTATGCTTAGCACTTAGCATACATTTTTAAAGCTTTGCTTCTAGTTGAGCACATCATCTTTCACTTATTTAGGAAGTCTGGCTCATTTCTATTAAATTTTGTCTTAACCTGTTTAGTTACTACCCTATTAAGTTCTGATAAATTTCAAATTATATAATTTAAGAAAAAATACAGCTGACTTGTGCCTTCAACAGAATGGACTCTACATCCATGGACAGTTCACAAGAAGCAGGGACTAGGGCTTATCTGCTCGCCTGGGCTTCATCACATGGCAATGTAAGGTAAGTAACAGCTGCCAGAGATAAGCAGCATTAATACTGAAAAATTAGCACCATGTCTGATAGCAGCTGGACATACTTGTAAAACTAGTTGGAAAAAAACATAAATTAATATGTTTTCTTGAAGTACACAAAATCGCTGGGGTTTTTGCTCCAAGAGTAGAGTATTTTGTGTTTTTCTTTGGTTCAGACCTTCGAGATCCAAAAAGACTTTGGAAAAAATTTCATCCAAGGATTCTTAACCCAGGGTGAATATTTTTGAGTTCCAGGAGGCCTTGTCGACTCAAATGACAGCTTCCAAGAGCTTGTGATGTGCCAAGTACGATCCGAGTACCTGAAGATACAAACAGAAAAGTGTTTGGAGTTCATAGATATTGCATTTCAATAGAAAGTCCTGATAATAAAGACAAAATATGATGCCACTACCGAATGGAATGCAGTGTTTTATGGTTATGTGCACATTTTTCTGGAGGGATAGTTTGTTGAATTTTTTGAGAGTAATTATGGTCACTAGAAAATTCAAAGCGTATTATTCTGTGCATTTTATAGATTGGGAAATTGAAGTCGAGGAAGAGTGATCTACTCACACTATGTAGTTTATCAACGCTCAGTCACTGCTATTCACTGTAAAGGAGATGACCTGTGAATTTTTCCTTCTTATATCTATTTCCATATTCATAATACCTGCCTACACTTGAGACTCAACAAATTCAAGCCAAGAGTTGAAAATCTTGTCATAGACTACAGCCTTACACTGTATTAGTTTTGTGTCCCTAGAGAGCTGTATAAACTTCTGAGCCTCAGTTACCACTTCTGTAGAATGATGAGAGTAATATTTAACTGGCAGCCTACTGTGAGAGTTAGACAAGCTCATTCACATGCAAACTCACATGTGTGTGCTAGCATACATTACTTGACATAGTGTCTTTCACTTCAGACATATACTGGCCATTATTGTTACTCTGTTTGTCTTAAGACTCTACTAACCTGTTCTTTGGTTCCAAGTACTGAGGCTCTAAAACATCACTCCTTCTGTTTTTCACTGGGTTGTGGTTCAAAAAACAATATATTGGGCTCATTAAATTCAGGGAAAATGCAAGGAACAGTAATGACTACCTACCACAAACTACGAATCATATGTTCTGGAGCCAGGCTGAGTGGGTTCAAATCCTGACTCTATTATTTAGACTTTACAAAATGTAATCAAAATATACACCAAATGTTTAATTTAAAAAATTTTATGGTAAATGATGCACCGCCTTTCATGCCCCTTCAGGTGTTGTGAGGCATGCCTACAGCCCCAGCAATATGGGGCAATATGGGCCTGAGACAAGAGGATTGCCATGAGTTCTAGGCCAGCCTGGGGTACATAGTAGGTTCAGGGTGAACTTGGAGATGTTGTCACAAACAAACAAACAAGCAAACAAACAAAAAAGAGTGAATCCTGCTGTTGAGTATGATGCGACGAAATCCAGGCTTCTAAAAATATGAAGGTGTGCTATCATCTACCATATTCACCCTTATCTTCTACTGCATAACTTCCCACTCTTCTCCAAACTCCAAATAACAATGGAAGGTAAATGTTTTGAATCGATTCAGGACTTCAAGGTACCCACTATAGCACAACTAAAGTCAGTCAAAAAGAGGAATTTCAGAAATGGTTTGGAAAGTAGCAAATAAGTGAGATAAGTGTGTCAATATCGAGATGTGTGGATATTTTGGGGGAGATCACTGGCAGTGTAAAAATAAAGACAAAAATCACATTCATATTTTTGATTAAACCTTATGTGTTATTGATCAAGCATGTGAGTTTTTCGATTAAAATAAAGCTATTTTCAATGTAATAAAACCCAACCATATGTAAATTGACTGTTGGTGGCTTGCCATATTTATCCCTTTGAAATCCATCTCATGTCTTTGGTGGGCTGGGATGTGGGCTGTCCCTGCCCAAAGGGATCCTCATTGATCTTCTCTGGTGGCAGCTGGGCTCAGCCTCCTCCTTCCTGTGGGATGAGAAGGCAGCTTAGCAGGGAGGTCAGACTGGAGACAGCCCACTTTCCGCCATGGCTAACTCAGAATGAAGCTGGCTCTGTTCTCTGGTCCCTGTCTCTTCTCCACGGATAGTCCACCTCAGTCGTTCTCTAAGGAAGAGGTGGCGTGAAGTCTGTAACTCGAGCTTTGGTAACAGAGAAGAGAGGCCAGGAGCGGGCAGTCAGGCCTTCTCCGGCAGGTAAGCTGGGAACAGAACCCTTCTTAGCGAAGGCTTCTGTGCCACGGCTAGGGTAAGTTTTCCTAGGACAGAGGTAGACACTGAGGCAGAAAACAGGTCACACTCCTAGTGACAGGTGTATTTTCACTTGTTCTTTGAAGAAAACGATCTCCTCGCTGTACAATTATCTGTGTGTTCTAAGAATTATTTTGTGTGTAGAATTGCATGTACATACAGCTTTGAAGCAGAGATGCTAGCTTTCTTTTTTATTTTGTGACTAGGGAAGGCTTGAATCCTTTTCTGGATTAAGAAAACTAAACTTTTAAAATGGATTATTCTTTATAAATGCATATTATAAATAGTGTAATTGATACTGCTGATTGTAAATGACAAAAAAGTTTGAGTAACATTTTCTACAAACTACTGAGGACTGATACAAAATACTGGATATGAAATATGTGATACCTTGCCAAGGATGTACCCATGCAAGATTCTGAGGTGACGCATTGGAGAAAGGGTCATAGCATGAGAAATGGCCCCATGAGCAAGGAGGAAAACTGTTGGTGACGCAGGAATCCTGAGGGCTTCAAAACACATGCTCAGACGCTGGCTAATAATGCACATCATTCACGTGGCTGAGCAAAATGGCCACGTCTATTTCCTGTTATATAGGTCCTTCCATATTACAAAGAAGAGACTCCCTCAGGCATACACACACACACACACACACACACACACACACACACACACACACATTTAATGTTTCTATTGAAATATTCCTAAATAGCAGAAAAATGAGACTGTATACTGTGCAATCTAGGGCGGAGTTGGCTTTCGGAGAACATGTAAATGTACCATATGAAAGTTTGAGAGTTCTTTTGTGCCTTCTGTTTTTTTTTTTTTTAAAGAACAAATGACATTCCAGGAAGATGCATCAGGATTTCTGACTGGCAGGTCCATTCTTATTTGTCAAAATGTACGCACATACGTTTCTGTATAAGAAACAAGAATTTAGATGATGTAGGGTTTTTTTTCCCCTTTCTTTTTAAAACATGAGTGGGAACCAAAAGAACCACGGGGACTTATTTGTGGATTGTAGATTTACCCTGAGTCCTAGATAGTCATATAAAAAATTTAAATAAAGTCTCTTTTTGCCATTTTGCCCAAGAGGAGTCGTGGGCTCTGTAAATTGTGTGTGTGTGTGTGTGTGTGTGTGTGTGTGTGTGTGTGTGTGAAATAGAACGCAGGACCTTACACCCACCTGTTTCTATTTTGCATGTTAAAACAAGTTGTTACCAATTCACTATGTTGTCCAGGCTGGGGTCTAACTCGCCAACCTCCTGCCTTAGTCTCCCCAGAGTACTGGGATTACAGGAGTACACTGCTTGCTTTTCTTGCATTATCAGTATTTTATCAGGTTTGATGTGTTTAATATCAAATTACTAGCATTTGACATTTAATATTTACATCATTTAAATATCTGAGAAATAATTAAAACTATAAAAGCTTTCAGTAAGTCTGATTCAATCCTCTGAATTAATATGAGTTACCAAAATTTGAATTGAGATGTCAAAAATGAAAATACTTAAGAATGGTGGATTTTGTAATTAGAAGGGATCAATATCATACTTTGATCAAGCTCTATGACCAAAGAAAGAAGCCAGAGAAGATCTTGCCACTTTATTTTTATTTATTTTTTTACTTTATTTTATTTTATTATGCATGAGCTATAGATTCAATAACACATAGAAAACACATGGCTTGGAGAGACAATGGCTGTCTACACCACTTTTTGACTCTTTTTCCCTCCCTCTTACCCTGGCCCTACATCCCTCTCCCCTACTCTCAGACATTTGTCCGTTTTCTAGCAGTGCATTGTCCATCTCTCTCTCTCTCTCTCTCTCTCTCTCTCTCTCTCTCTCTCTCTCTCTCTCTCATGTTGGGATCTTTTTCTATAAGTAATTTTGTGAATTTTAATCTTGTGCTTGTTCTATTTCACTGAGCGCTACTGATACAAGGTGGCCCCGTTTTCTGTCAGGAGCTTCGTATCTGTTTTTCTTTACGGCTGCATAGAATACCATCGTGTACAGATGCCACATCTTCTTTAATCATTCCTCAGTTGATGGTAAAGCAGGTTGTTTCCAGGATTCAGCTATTCTGAATTTTGGAGCTATACACATGGAGATGCATGTGTCTTTATGGTATGCTGACTTAATTCCTTTTGGGAACATGCCCAGTAGAGCTATGGCTGGATCAATGGGATTTCCATTCTCAGATTTCTAAGGAATTCTAGGTTGCTTTCCTCAATAGTTGAACCAAATTGTAGTTCCATCAACAGTGTAGAAGTGTTCTTTTTTTCTCACAACATCATCAATAATTGTTGTTGTTATTTTTTGAATTCTCAATGTAGACCATTTTCACTGGGGAGAGGTAAAACCCTTAATGTTTTAATTCGCATTTCTCTGATGGCTAATAATATTGAATACTTTTTCACGTGTTTGTATTTCCATTTATTTATTTTTTGGTTTATTTATTTTTTGACACAGGGTCTCATTCTGTATCTCAGGCTGGTCCTGAACTCAATATGGAGCCTCGGCTGGCCTTGGACTCACAGGAGTCCTCCTGTCTCAGCCACCTGTGTAATGGAATTACAGGCACACACCATCATGCCCGGCTTATATAGTGCTGGGGAATCAAACTTGAGTTCTTAGCGCTTGACAGGCAAGCACTTTAACCACTGAGCCATTCCTCCAGGCCCTTCAAGCTGGTCTTGAACTCACTATGGAGCCCAGGCTGGCTTTGAATTCATGGTGATTTTTCTGCATCAGACTCCAGGGTGCTGGAATTACAGATGGGGGGCACCATGCCTGGCTTCTATGGCACTTGGGAATTGATCTCAGAGCCTTTTGCTTGCTAGGCAAGCACTGCAGTCACTGTGCTATTCCTTTTGCCCTGTGCATCTTCTTCTGAGAAGCTTGTTTTCTTTCAGCTGCCCATTTCTTTATGGAGTCATTTATTTTAGGATTTCTTTTTAGTTCTTTATTTATGTTAGATATCAATTCCCTGTCTGAGGTATTGCTGGCAAGGATTTTCTCCTTGTCTGAAATAGATCCATATTTATTATCACTCACTAAAATCAGATCAAGATGAATGAAAGATCAAAGAATGAGTATCAAAACAGAAACAGTGAATCTACTCTAAGACAAAATGGGTACAACCCTAGAAGACATCAGGATGGGAAAGGATATCCTGAACTGAATCCTTGCTGCACAAGAAATAACATAAAGAAGCAACCAGTGGGTTTGCAGCAAACTAAAAGCTCTTTCACAGCAAAGGAAATAGTCAGTAAGGCAAAGAAACAACCCACAGAATGGGAGAAAATCGTTGCCACTTAATTTTAATAAGGAGGCATCAAGGAGTCCTGGGAAACAGTACAGGTTATACCTTAGGAAAACTGCTACTATGTTAAGAGGTCAAGTTATATGTCTGTTTGATCTGAAGACAATGCACAGTAGCAAACATCGGGAACGATCAACCCAAGAGTTAGGATGGACGTGAAGCACTGCAGACCTCCAGATTGTAAAGACGACAGAGGTGACGACAGCTGCTCAGGTTCATGCGAGTAACAAACTGCAAAACGGGGGTCCTTGCCCAGCTTTTCTGTTTCCTAGGTCTGACTCTTCTTCCAGCTCAGACTCTGCTGCTTTCCCATGAGTCACATGGTTCCAGGATGTGTCCCCTGGGTGATAATTTAATCATTAAAATAAAATACATCTGTAAAACTAAGTGAAGTAGGTTGTTTAAGTGACGGGCACGGCACTATCCCTGCTACTACACCTACCAATATATTTTTTAACTACCTCTGCTTCATTTTGGAGAGTCCGATATTTTAAGTGGTTAAATCACCAGGTCCTAACTGAATGAAAATGCTGTAGTCCCGGAGAATATTCTACGTGTGGTTCCTTTACCAGTCTAGTTTTAAATAGCTGGAACTCATTCACTAAGTTGCAATATATTCTACTTTCTGAAAAGAATGATATGTGGTTCTTTTTTTTTTTTCCCAAGCAGACGCAGAGTTTTCCAGAATGTCTGCACAAATCACCCTACTTGAATTTACAGGACAGAATTTGCTTAGAGACGTTTGTGAGCCACGCGGGCCTTTTGTACCCTGCGTGGGTCCAATTATTAGAGTTGTACATGAGAATCAGTGGCTGTGTCTGTTAACGGCATCATGCCAACTTGATGGAATGAAGACCCACACCTCCGTTAGTATTGGGATTTGTCAACCACCCTAGACTGGGGTTTAAGAATTTGTCCGGATTAGAGTGTGAGTCATTTGTGGGCTGGCCAATGAGAGAGGAGCACCCGCCCAGAAGTGGGAGGGCCAACTGGAACTCCAACGGTATAAAAGGGAGGAAGAGGGCCAATTGCCCGGCTCCTCCTCTGGGAAAGCTCTCGCCTTGGCGATTGTCTACGGATCGTCAGCACAGATTTGTTCCTGCCTCGACTTGCAGCTGTCTGTTGCTGCCCTTCAGTCACCGCGGATCTTTAACAGGCGCTCTTCACCTGAGATCTACAGTAGATTCTCACCTCACCAGCTGTTCTGCAGTCCCTGATGGGAGATCTACTGCTTGGCTGAGCGGCCATCTTGGACTACCTCTCTCCGTGGACTTGTAAGCCTTCCTAATAGACCCATTTGTGTTAAGATCTGTCTTTTGAAAGGAACCCAAACTAATACAGAATAGGTACAGAGTGGGTCGTTGCTGTACTTTACCTGATGATGTGGCTTGGAAGTCTTTGGAACCAGTTTGTAGAAGGAATTTGGAAAATTTTGGGGATGCAAGCTGGAGAAACCTTTGAGTGTTCTGAGCCAAGCTGGATGGAAGATTCTGGTCAGAGCTCAGAAGACCAGAATGCTGATAGAAGTGTGGATTGGAAAGGCCAGGCTCAAGGAGTTTCAGATGGGAAGGAGGACTTTGTTGGCAAGTGGCCTAAAAAACACGTGTGCTACACTCTGGCAGAAAGTTTGTTGGCAATTTGCCCTTGTCCAGAGACTTTGCCTGAAATTGAGATTAAGGGTGGTGGACTGCTTACTCTGGTGGAGGAAATTTCAAGGAAGACTGAAGTTAAAACTGTTACATGGCTACTGTTTGCAGCTTTTAGCCAGCTTTATAGTGAAGGACAGGAGACAATGGCAAAGAAAACAAATGTAGAAATATTGAAGTAAGGAGTGGAAAAGCATGTGGGTATTCAAGAGACTAACATTAAACAGAAGCCAAGAAGTTGGAATCAGGACTATAAAAAAGAGGCCTTCACAGTGACTCAGGAATCAATAAGATTCCACCCTTTACCAATCAAAGGGTGCAAAAGCAAAGATCTTGTCCTGTGAAGAGTACCCCAGGACTCCCTGTAGGGCCAAAGAGGGAAGTGTTTGCTGGAGTTCAGCTTTCTAGAGTTCAGCAATCCAGGCACTCAGAAGCTGCTGCAACCATGGCACAGAGGAGCCAGATTACTGCTCAAGCCAGTGGCAGATCTTGGAGACGTCCACCCGGTCCCAGCTTTACAAGCTGGCAGAGCCCAAGAGTTGTAGGTTCACAGAGGCTTCCACCCAGGTTTCAGAGGAAGGCCTTGGAGGCCAAGCAGTGTGCGCCTGGGAGGGTAATGTGTGAAATTGTGAAGGAGAAGCCTAGGGTCCAGTGGAGAGCCAGAAAATTTGGAGAAGCACGGAGCATGGATTGTCAGCTGAGAAACACAGCAGGCCGTGAGTGGATTCAGCCCAAAGGAGAGAGGATCGAGGTTGCAGTGAGCAGCAATGCCACAGGGGTGGGACCACCCAAGCCCCTTGGAGTTCATGCCTCGCCAGCATTTACCACAGATGCTGGACAGGGAGCTACAGGATTTAACACTTGCCCTGCTGGATTTAGGAATTTTTCTGGTCCTATTGCCTTTTATTACCTTATTCATCCCTTTTGGAATGGAAATATTTATCCTGTGCCATTTTGTGTTGGAAGTGCTTAACTCTTTGGTTTGAACAGGAGCTCACAGCCAAGTTTGTCTTACATCTCAGAGGAGACTATGGACTTGGAGTTTCTTTAGCAGTGCTGAAACTGTTAAGACTTTGGTGACTCTTGGAGAAGGACTGACTGCATTTTGCATGGGGAGAAGGATGTGAGTCTTTTGGGGGCCAGGGGTGGAATGTTGTGGTTAGGATCTGGAGTGTCCCCCAAAAGTCTCATGTATTTTAATGGAACCATGTGATGTTGGTGTATTGGGGTCTGGTCTGGAGGGGTGGATTACACTTAAGACTAAAGGCGTGTGAGTTAGCATTAACTGTGTGTAGTGGCCACACCTGGATGCAGGAGGGACTAATTCCTGGGAAGAAACCTGAAAGGATATATAAGCTGCACCTGCCTTCCTGGAGGACTGGGACTAGTCTCAGCTGGTCTCAGTTTGCCTTCCTGTTTGTGATGTCCTGAGAAGCTGCCTCCACCTCTGCCTCTGTCCTGTACTCTGATTGCTGCCGGCCGCCCTTGAGTGGATTGTGACCATATGAAACTGTGAGCTAAAATAAACCTTTCCTAAATTTGTGGGTGTTGAGTATTGAGCCAAAGCAATGAAAAAGTAACTAAGACAGTGGCACAAGGCTGACAGGCTGGAAGTGTTTCAGGACACCATTGTCTTTGGACCTTTCCTTTATTTAGCATTCTCTGTCAGTGATCACTGGTGTTAAGCCAGAGCTCCTTTACTCTATACCTTGCGGGCCCACATCACATAGAAGCTTAGAGAAAGAGGAAGAAAAGGAAAAAGGAGGAATATTTGACTTGAAAACACAGTAAGATACTGCTGGAAAATACAGAAAGTGGATCATTGCAGCAATCTTATGACAGTTTTATTGTGGTTACTTTTATTTAACCACAGAATCCTGTGTTAAGATAGACCTTGACTTACCAGATATGAAAACCAAGATGTGATACCATGACTCTTATTCTGAGCAGACCGAATCTGAAAGTAAGACAGCAGAAAGGTTTCTGGCTGTTGTCATGACTGGTCAAAGAGCCAAGTAGTGACTGGTATAAAAATACAATAATATCAAGCATTGGTCTTGCTTCAACCCCATCTGTTAGGCTCCTGAGTTACAGCAGAACAAATACCTGTCAAAAGCAATCTCCTAAATTTGGGCTTTCTCTTGCTTTCCTTTTTGGGAAATGGAGTTCTTTTTTTGACATCAGGCCCTATGTTTGTGTTCATGCAGGCAGTCTGTCAAGTGCTCAGCTAAACTTCTTGTAGACAGAGGGAACCGTGAAATAAAATGTACAAATGGAGCTGGAGGAATGCTCAGCAGTTAAAGGGCTTGCCTAGCAAGCTCAAGTTCCTGGATTTGATTCCCTAGCACCGCATAAACTGGGTGTGGTGTTGCATGTCTATAATTCCAGCACTCAAGAGGTTGAGACAGGAGGATTGCCATGAGTTTGAGGTCAGCCTGGACTACACAGTGAGTTCAAGACTAGCCTGGGCTACATAACAAAACCATGCCTCAAATAAAACAAAACAAAAAATACCTAACTAACCCCCCCCCAAAAAAAAAAAAGTAGACATACTCCAACATAAGCAAGATGTTAAAACACACTTGAATCATTTTTAGATGTTGATTGGTTCCTTTAGGATGCTAATTATTAGGACTTAGGTCTCTCACTGAGACCTAAGTCCTAATAATTAAGTCCTAAGTTTAGTTTATCTGTTCAACAAGTCTTTATTGATGATGTTCAGTGTTACAGATACTGAGAAAAATAAGAACTTTTATGGATATATTTCCTGGTGCTGTAGATTCTATGGAGTGACTATTAGATGTAATCATAAACTATTCTCTAGAACTACCTTTCTAAGCTGGTTTCATACGAGTATTAAGGTGTAAAGAAAAAAATGATTTGACACAGTCTTTTCTCAATTATTCCAGGAGTGGCACAGAGTTGGTAGCATTCCAGATGCATGGAAAATATAGCTCACCACGTAGAATGGATGCCCTCTCCCATGTCCAACCTATGAAGCTCTATTTTTCTGGCTTCTTTTGACTGTTACAATAAAAAATAATAAAGGAAGTATCATTACTTATATACATTAACCTTTTATGTATTTTACATGTAGCTCAATATAACTCCTCAACCCCTCAATGAGAGAATAAAAAAGGAAGCAAATTGTAGGTTAGACATGGCTACAAGTCATTAGGATTTAATTGCTCCTGCTTAGCAAGGTTCCTCAAAATAAGAGGCTCTTTCTACTTACAGGCTTATTTGCAACTTTGGCCAAAGCTGTTTGAAAGAGACACAATTGGTAATGACCAATATTCACAGGGTTGTCCTTGCCCTACAGATGACTGAAGGTTCTTAAATCAATTTATTCAAAAGTAAATTCTGCTTTTTTGTTAATGTCATGATTTTGTCGTTGCAATGGGAGTTATTTTAGCCCAGTTCTCCAGCATTGGCTCCATCCACATGCCTGCTTCCTCTCTGTTCCCGTCCCTTAGCATCCTCGCCACTTATGCACAGGATCCTCCATGGCACTGTGCTTTCCCCTCGAGTGCTCAGCAGTGAGTTGAGCATGTAAATTCTGGAGTTTTCAGGTTATCCCTTGCACTGGTAAAATCACAAGTTCAAAGCCAGCCTGGACTGCATATTGAGTTCAGGTCTAGCTTGGGCTACAGTGAAAGACTGTCCAAAAAAAAAAAAAAATTCTCTGTCATATACAAGATTACACACCTCTGTATTCCAGGCTCAATTTAAATAAATTACAAAATGGAAAATGACTTGTATTGACTTGTCTAGGCACCAGGAGGCTTATATTTAGTGCTTTGCAAAGAGTAATGAGAAAGGTGACTACTGAAAGCTATTTTTCTCAGAAAAGAGGCTAGAGTCAATACTCACAAAAGCAAAGGAAGTTGGGTGGGATAAGACAGAAGAAGTTGGACTGTGATGAGTTTCAGCAGAGACCTCAGCCAACTCCATGAAGGTGCTCTGGAGCAGGGATGTCCCTGCCGATTATTTCGGATGGGGATAGGAGGGGACCAGGTTTTGTTCCCTCCATCAGTCCCTTTGTCCACTATCTATTGCCCTTGAGAAGTGGGAAGTACACTGGACAGAATGGGTGTGTTCAGTTGAAGACACCTTTTGGAGAGGAACTCCAATTTCAACGTTAGGAATTGGGATATGGGTGCTTCCATACTGAAAACTCTGGGTGGTTGATGAGGGTCGATCACTTAAGCTGATTTGATATACTTGGTTTATATAAAATCAGAGAGAAATTCCTTTGGGATTCTGCTTAGGGCCTGCGCTATTGCAACAGATCCCAACTGATGTTCACCTTCTCCTCTACTGTTTATTCTAGATTCTACTTACTCTTAGTTCCAAGTAGATTAACTCGCATGGTGACTCAGATCTTTGATGTTGACTTTCAATCTAGTTTGGAAAATAAAATCACATTATTTCTTTTCTAATCAATTTTTCTCACTTATGAGACAAGAAGCCACAGTCTAACACTCTTCAATACTCCCAAACGCAAAGATTATGTTTCTATAATTAATCTCTCAACTATTTTCTACAAGTAATATGATAAAGTATTAGTTTGAAGCCCAGGATGCCTTACAGTATCTTTAAATACTTGTGCTGGTACTTATCAAAGTGGAAAATAGAAACATGAGGCTTATGATAAAATATGTTATTTTCTAATCTAAAGCATTGGAAGAATGAAGCTAGGAAATGAAAATATTCCAGTTTTTGAATAGAAATTGCTGTTAAAGTAATAAAAAGGTAAATGGTGCAAAATCATATTGGCTTCTGCGTAGTAGAGCGATACCGCCCTTAGTGTAACGTGGCACGATCTTCCTGTTTGTAGTATCAAATGCACATATTTGACCAAGCTGATTGTTTTTCGACACTCCTTTGTTTGAATTCCTTTGAACTTTGGAGTAGAGACTTTACTTTGAAGTTCACTCGGTCTAAGTTTGAGTTACAAAGCACAAAGAAAGCTATTACACAAGCTATGAGAAGGTATTATTTTCTGCCCTGTGTCGCTTACCATGTTTTTAACTGTGTCTGTGGCCAATTTGCAATGCTTAAATTTTTGATGAAATTTGAATGTCATCTAAAATTGTCCAATGTAATTTTTTTTTTTTGGTTAGGCATGTATATGTTAAACATGCTTACTTATTTGCATAACACTTTCTTCTTTTTTCTCTGGTGATGCTCTCTTGAACTTTTAAAGGGAAACTAAAGGAAGGAGATATGGGTGGGACTCAGAAAACATGGCTGGTAGGTTTGACTCTATTATGTATTATCCCTATAACCCCAGGTAATTTTCATAACATTTTAAAGTTATATTCATATAAAATAAAGAGGTTGATAAGGTTCTTAATCTCTCATTTGGTTAAGATGCCTTATATAAATGATACAGCTATAAACACTCTCCTCAAAAAACTTATGGATGCATACTCACTCTGCATATTTTATACTTTTGAGGAGTGTCCTAAACTTTCTGAAGTACATCATGGACCCACAGACAAATGTGAGAGGAAAAAAAATCTGCAAAATTTTGCACAAATCACATTAGACAGGGGTAATTGTTTGTAAATTACCAGTTTTAACTCAGACTTTCCATTTTAGTTTCTTCAGATTACCTCAAGTTTTTTTCCTCCGAACACAAAACTTCTGGACTGGCTTTTTGTATAACAATTGCAAAATAGTCTTGTTGCCGATGTGTTACATACAGCCAAAAGAGAACATTTGCAAGTCTAGTGCATCTCTACACCTCCTGAAGGAACATTGGCTTGACTTTATCAAGAGCCTAGAAAATCTGGCTTCATAGCAGCTGACACAAACAGACTTTGGGATTTTACATAACTATCTGCCTAATGTGTTCAACAATGTGACGTAGTACCTAGAAATATCTGTGCAGGAGTACATATTCTTTAAGGACGCTAAAACTTCAAATCTTGCGTAGTCGAGGTTGTTCTATGCCTGTAGTTTCGGGTCATTACTCTTGAGTTATAATTGAAAAGCTATGATTGGAGAGAAACAATGAGAGAAGATGAGGAGGATGAAGAAATTTAGAAACACTGCAGTATGAGGTTGGTCGCAAGGACTAGAGATGTTCCCTCAAAGCAAGAGGGCTAGAGGGCGCCTTTAGATACAGCAGGAGCACAGCGTAGACAATGGAGCCATCTTACTCTAGGTTCTGGGGGTGGAGGTGGGAGTCAGAACTAGATTTAATGCAGAACAAAGAAGTACTTCATAATAGGACACATATGCAGCAGGCTGCTTTGGAAAGTTACACCAGGGAACAGGAGGAGGCGAAGCAGAGCTGCACGATTGTCTTACTGAAAGATCGTGGGAAGAATCCAGTTTGGACGTGGGAGTGAGCAGAGAGGCGATTGGTGAGAGAGACATGAATGAAACATGAAATCTAAATATTTTTTTGATGAATTTGTAGTTTTACAGAGTGGTGAGAGGAGAGTGATTATTAGTAGAGGGGATTACTAGCTGAAGCTGTAAAGAACATCAAGAAAGAAACTTTCTACGTTGTAATGTCCTTCTGATAGTTGAGTTTTATGATGCAAACCCCAAAAGCCTCATGTATGGACACTGTTGGGAGGTGGGACTTAACTGGAAGGATGCTTAGGGTTTGACCAGAAGCCAGGTGTTCCAGTTCTGTCCCTCCTTTCATTCTGGTCTTTGTTGTGCCATGCCGAGCTGAGCTCTGTCTCCAGCGTTGGCTCTGGCCCTAAACCTGGCCCCAGGTCTGACAGGTAATTCTATTATTTCCCAGCCACCCACCCTTGAACGGACTGTGATCTTCTGAAATTATGAGCTAAAATAAATCTGTCCTCCCTAAATCGTAGATGTCAGGTATTCCATCTCAGCAATGAGAAACTAATGCAGACACTGAGTAAAGATAAGGCTCTTAATATCTTTGACAATTGGCTGACTACATAGTGAAGGAATTAGAACTTAGAGGATGAAATGCGTTATTGTAAATGCGGCTTGGCCAGACACTGATGCCACCTTCAGAGGAAATAAGCAGAGGAAGTATCAACATTGTCATATTTATTTATTCTTTGTAAGGACCCTTCACAGGAGACACCAATGACATTTTCTTCCTCATTTCACAATGGCAAGACAGACCTGTTGAGTAACAGAAAGCAGCACTAGAGCTGGAACTTGTTCACCGCAGTCTGAGTTCCCAGCCAGGCAGTTAATGAAGACACAGTACCACAGTGACAAATATACTTGTCCAAAAAAGAGACCCCCCAGTGTTGCGCTTGTTTTCTCAGGATTACAGACTGTAAGGAACACAGACATAATGATTTTTGACATGATTAGTTTACAATCATTGAACACATATTTATTAAGTACTATATAGCAGACTAGAAAAGAGTTTTGGTCCTTTGCATTCAACAATAAACAAAATTGATAGAAATCTATGTCCTGGTTATATTTTAACTAAAAGAAACAGTAAACAAAAGAATCATATTTTATAATCTGTTAGAAATCAATAAACTACATATAAAAGTCAAAAGATAGCAGTGAAGCTGATGAGGAAATAAAGAAATAGCAGCTTTGAAGAGGGAAGTAGGAAGAGTGCACCAAACGAGTAGAGAGATGGAGGATGGATTTGCCACTAAGTCCACATGAAAATACTTCAGTCTTTGAAGAAACTTAAAGAGCAGGGAAAGTTTCTATTTCTCCCATCGCACATGGTAGGTGGTTCAGGAAGTAATAAATTATGTAGGATTTGAAAATAAAAACGAGAAGTGCTATCCTCAGTCCAGGAATAGTGTGTGATTCACAGGCCACACCCTTGGCTTCTGTATTATTTCACTGTACCTAGTGGTGTGAGTAGGCTGGCAGATCTTCTAATGGACGCTGTGGTGGGAGGAAAGGAGCGTTTGTACCCAGTCAACTGGTGTCTCTAAAGAAAACTCAGGAAAGCACAAACGAGCAGCGCGCATTGTTCTGAGTTTTCTTGTGAAGTTTGCCATCCAGGAAGACAGGACAGGATGTCCAGCCATATGATGTCTCTGCTGCTGGGTCAAGGAATGTGGGTTTTGTGGGAAACCTCTAAAGCTTTGAGAGATTTTATTCTTATTTTTCTTATTTCTTCTTTTTTCACATTTGGGACTTCAGATCTGACAATTTATGACCCTTTAATATATCTTTTTTTTTTTTTTCCCTGAGCTGTTCAAGAAAAGGCAATGGAACCATTGGACAGTAGGGTCTGTTCCCTACATTGGAAACTAATGGCTTCTTGAAGGCCACAATGGTGGTGTGTTTATATATGTGTCTAATTCGGAGGCCAAATCATCACGACTTCATGTCTTGCAGACTTGCAACAACTATTTGTTACAAGTTAAATAAATGTGATTCTTCCCGTATTCATTTAGAAATAATGTACAGACACACCCAAGCCAAGCTTCTTAGCCATAATAAGTATAAGATTTAGAAATGGCTTCTATTTTAAAACTAAGTGAGCAAATTTAATGTGTTGCATCATCTTTCATTTAATCTGAAAATTGAACAAAATGATCAAATAGGAAGAAGTACAAAGCTATATGCTTTTGGTGTGATTTTTAGTACCTATTTTATCTTAGAAGAGAAACTTCTTTACACAGTATGTACATATATCAGTGGACAAATTACATTTAAGAAGGAAGTTCACACTTCAACCACAATCCTACCAGGGGCTTTATAGGTAGTTACTTTTGATCAGCTCATCCTGCAAGCTAGTTGCCTCCATATTTTGCAGTTTTTCTTTCCTTAACATGCAAAATCTGGTAGATGTTAAAAGAAAGTCTTAGCTACATTTTGCTTTTTAAACAGAAATATGAGAACGAAAAGAAAAATTAAAGAGCAAGGCATCATTATTTTGTCTGCCATTCTTTCTCTGAGACTTCCGGTAATTTTTGTTTTTCCAAGCACTCGAAAAAGGCTGGCGCTCTGGAGACTCATGCGGCTTGCGTAGGGTGACTGTGAGGTACCTAGCCAAGAATTCCATTCGAAGTACAATGTGGCAATATTTCACCTACATCTGCGTCAAAACATCAATGTTTTTGGAAAAAGTGACTTTTCTATAATGTCATATTTTCTTTTGCCTTTGAAGGACTGGGTATATTCATCATCACTACTAATAAAATTAGTCTGTGGCCTTTTCCTCTTCTTACATAAACAGCCACGCTCACCTAGTCCAGCTGGCCCGAAATGAGTTTTCTGTGTCTGATCTATTTCCAGCCTTGTAGTTAGGGTGGAAGAGGCAAAAATAATTTTATTTCTTTCAATGTAAAGTAAAATTTTAGAAGAAATTTAAATAAAAGAAATAGGTTCATCTACTTTGTGATCTCATGTAACCCGCCCTCTTCCCTTGTTTGAAATGGTTAATCTGCTCACGCAGGAGACAATTTCAGACATGAGGGGAGACGAGACGTAAGCTAAGGGCTAGCGATACTGGAAGGGACAGAAGGAGTGAGTGTCCTAGCGTAGAAGTTGGCTTTTTTCAAAAAGTCAGGAAGTTGCACACATTTCAGGAAGCTGCTGGCAGCAGCCACAGATGTCTCCTGTAGCAGAAAAGAAGCTAATTTTTAATGGAAACAGTAGATGCTGTTATCTTTTTCTGTCTACTCAGGCACGTGGGCATTGATTGACTCTCCAACCTCCAGAGGACCAATAATGTAGCTTCTGCTGATTTATTTACTTTTTTCTTCGAAGTTTTATGCAAGTACTTTCTCTGTCTAAACTGTAAAGTGCCGGCAGAAATCCTGAGAAATATAGTTGCTAGGTTTCCAGGACTTTTGACTCAGTTGAGAGCACAGAAGGGGAGAGAGCAGCAGGCCACTTACTACTGGTGAATAGACTTTGGAAGAACGAGGCAAACAAAGCCAAATTATATGCAGACTGGCAAACTGATGATTTAAACACATCCCAGAAATGATAAACTGGTAGTTTTACACATTCCCCCAAGACGAAATATCAATGATCCCGACTCAAGGTTGGTTCAGACAGAAGGAAGTCATCCTAAATAAGCTCTATTTTTGTTTATTTGATAGGTCACTTCCTGGCAAACAAGAAGATAACATTGTCATTGTCTCCTTATTTGGGTGAAAAATTTTAAAACTCTCTTTTGTTTTTGTGTATAAGTTGGAAAAACATGAACTGCTTGATATTATTGTTAGGAAATTTAAAATTGTTTAAACACTTTAACCACATCTATTCAAAAAAAATTATCACAGATAATACAAATTTGTCTAGAGGAAGTTCTAAAGTTGTTAACCACAAGTGTCAGAGTTCAACTTGCTTTATCTTGATCGTATTTTTTCAAGTACTTTGTGTGAGGACAGAGTGGAACTAATATTGTGTCTTAAAAGCTCTTAAAATGCAAACGTAACGAGCTAAAAGTAATCAATTATACAATGACAAGATATGGCCGCCTGGGTAGTAACAGTTCCTGTGGCTGAGGAAATTTACTTGGTTAAATCCAACGAATCAAGACTATTATTCAAAATAGCACTGTAATTGTACATTCTACGGTTAGAAGAATTCTATCTGGTCCAAAGGTGAGATTCACTTCTCTCTTTGCAATATTTATCTGAAGTATGTATTCTGGATGCTACATGATTAGAGATTTATCAAGATACTAACTAGTGTTCAGAAGGTAGATATCTATGGGAAGAGTTGTCAGATAAAGTACAGAGTGCTTAAATAAAATTGAACTCCAGATATTATACAATGAATGACTTAGGGAGGATACTTACTTTTCAAGTATTATTTGGGGCATATTTATTCTAAATATTTTTGTCAATTCATCTAAATTTAACTGGGTCTTCTTTATTTTTTTTAAACCAGAGCTGTGATCTGTAATAATGAACAACATTGAGCCCTTGACATATGAAGGAAAAATCGATATTTTTCCCAAAATGAGGAAATTCACTGGGCCATGAGTATTCTTGTAATATAGCTAGAGGGTCAGCATAATTTAGTATATGAGGTAATCTCAGCACTCAGAGAGCTGAGACAGGAGAATTACTGTGAGTTTGAGGCCAGCCTGGGCTCCATAGTGAGTTCAGGAGTATCCTGGACCACAGAGCAAGACCTTGTCTCAAAAACAAATAAACAAAGAGTCAAACGAACAAACAAACAAACAAACAAACAAACAAACAAAACCAAAAAGGCTCCAAAGAAAACAAACAAGACTTCTAAAACTGAAGTTTTCTACGAACAATTCTAAGTGGCTCTTACGCAGTAGTCAAGCAGAGGTTAATGCCATCAAGGAGGTTGTAGAGAAAATTATTGTATTTGATATCCTAAATAATGACTGGGGCATAAATTCAATTATAAGGGAAATAAAGTTTCTTCTACAGAGTTTTAATTACAATGTTCTTGTAACTCAAGATCTTACCTTGTACTAATGTGTAGTGCTTTTCCCTCTCACCAGCTCAGTCTCTTTGGAGACATTTCTTGCTTTCCTAACCTTCACATGTTGATGTTTCATAGTTGGTAATTCTCTTTTATTAGATTTCTAGACACATGTTCTTCCTTCTAATTTTATATCTCATTTACCAAAAAGTGGCCGATCCACCCAAATTTGAATTTCCAATCTTTGGTCCATATTTCAGTTGTTGTATTTTTGAGTAAAATATCCTGACACAATTCTGAGAACTTTATAACATTTTATGGTCTGAAATGGCAATCCATAACACATCACTGGAATGCTGCACAAAGTGCGATATACCTCTCAGTGTGTCAGCCTGTTTTTTCCATCTATCATGAATCCACCTATCTATTTCCATCTATATATCTGTCTTCAGGTGTTGTCTTGCTATGTTTTCCAGCCTAATCTTAAATCCCTGAACTCAAGAGATCCCCCTGTTCCAGCCTCCCAGATGGCGAGTCTCCATGGGCAGGCCATGGGACCTGGCACACCTGTGCTAATTTAAGCTAACTCATCACCACATTTGTCTCACTGTCAATGTCAAATAAATTCAAATTTGAATGAAGAGGGATCGATTCGGGCCTCAACTGAAACAGGTGGGAGGAAGTGAAAGGATCCCCATATCCAACCTCTGACAAGCAGCCACGGGAGGATATCTTGTGGTGACTTTGCATTCAAGCTTCTTGTCTTGTGCCACCGTTTCCTCCTTTGTGTGAGCCAGAGCTTTGTGTCATCCTCAAATGCTGTTGTCACTCGGTGACAATGATCAATGATCAATTGATCAATGATCCGTTCCTCTTCATTTTCCTCCTATATCTGTCCTAAATCTTCTATTTCTTTCCACTACCCCCATTGACCCTCTCACTCCATGACACAGTCGTGGTGAAACCGTTTTAAAGCAACTGCCTTCTGTGTGGGTCGGTAAAGCTTCTCTTTGCCTCCCACTTTCCACATTGTTGTTCCATTTTCCCTTTTCGGGGTGACTTCACTGAAGCAAGCGCCCATCAGATTGTGCCACATTCTCCCTTTAGCACCTAGTAAGAGTGTCAGTCATCCTGAGGAAAAACTCCAAATGTGCGGCTCTGTGACGCAAATCTCCTGAGCTGGCAGTGTTGAGTTGTTAGGTTTGTTTCTTCATGATTCAACCACATTGAAGTGTTTGTGTTATCTGGAACTCTTCTGCTGTGTCTGCCTTCTCTTTTGGTACTTGGCCAATCTGCCCTCATTCTTCAGGTCTCACCAAGAGGTCACATTCTCCGGGCAATTCCCCAGTGTTCTAAGACTGAAGTTAAGTTCTGTGCCAACAAAGCTTACTGTACCGCGTATTGTACTTGAGAGGCAGTGTAATAACGTATCCCACTGGGGTAGAGAAGGTGCCTTCTAGCTACTGTTAGCCGCATACTCAGGAAATGGGGAGGCCCAAGCAAACACATTGAATTGAAAATGAAACTTAGAAATGCAGACATAACTCTGACCATTCAATTTGTAAGTTGTGTCTCTTGTTATAACAAAAGCTCCACAGGTGCAGGAATCATAGCTGCTTTTCCTACTATTTTATCTTCCATGTTTATCTCAATGTTTTAATTATGCATAAGTGCTATTTCACATAGAGGGATTTTATGGCTGAATTAATTGATCGTAGTCTTATTAAACTTAAAGACAAAGAGTGGGGGAGAATAGGTATTAACAATTTAACCGAAGTCACCTTAAGCTCATTTTAAATTTTTAAAATTTGCTCAGTTTGCTCTGAACCCCCTTTTTCTACCTGAATTTTTATATAATTTCAGATAGATCTTTTTCCCCCATCTTGGCACTACTGATATTTGAGCTAAGTGACTTGTGTGTGTTTGGGGTGGGGAGAGGGACAATATCAGATCTTTGTCAGCCGCGTTAGCTCTACCAACTAGATTTCAGCAGAGTCCCACCCACTCATCGTGGTGACTTAAAATATTCTGAGGCTTTGCCACATGTCTTCTGTGGGGACAGATTATCCCTGTATGTGAACCATAGAGAAATGTACGTTTTTGTGAGAGTTTTGCTAAGCCATTCTCATTTAAAACAAGAGATGACTTATTAATTTTTGTGTGGCAGTTTTTAAGATTAAAAAAAATTATTTTTCTTTTGCTTTTTTCCAGTGTTAGGCAACTTTTCATTTATAACAATTGTCTGCTGTCACCTACTTTAGAGTAGCATCAGTAATGGGCTCAATTTGCATGAGAGCTTTACAGGTACACTAGAGTGAGTGCTTTAGGATGGTTCTTTTGGTATTACAGGCATGTTTAGATGCCTTGTAACAAATATAAGACAGAGGAATGAACCAGAGAACTTGGTAGAATGCAAAAAACAAACAAGTGACAGTCTTGCTGTACCCATGTCTCTATTTTCAAGTGTTCCTTCTGCCTGTGTATTTTTTTCTTCAGATTAAAGTAACAAATATTTTTGCTTTAGATTCTTCTCCATCTCTACTATTTCAATTATCAATGATTATACTACATAAAAGGATTCTGGAAGCTTCTCTAACAATATGCTAAACTTCTTTCTCACCTTTGTAATTCTAGTTAACATTTAATTAGGACTTCAGTCTTAGTTATTTTTTCATCCGTGTGACTCAATACCCTATGTCCACTAGTTGGGGGGAGGAAGGTTTATTTTAGCTCACAGTCTCAGAAGGTCACAGTCAGTTCATAGGTGGCCAGCAATGGTGGAAGCACTTGGTAGAGCGAGAGGTGGAGGCAGCTCCTCACAGCATTACAGAGAGCCAAGTCCTAGAAGGAAGGTAACTACCTGGAGTCTATAATCTATCACATAACTGTCTTCCACCATATGTCACAATCCACTCTTCCAGACCAGACCCCAATCTCCTATTAGCACATAGTTCCATAGATAATCTGTACCACACAAACACATGAGACTCTTGAGGAACATTCCAAATCTTATTAAGTTTGTGCTGTATTTTAAAGACCCTAACCATTAGATAGCTAGTTCCCATTATTTCCCCCAATTAGTTTCATGAAATGATTGTGATCTGGCTTTCTCACATTAGAGAAACCATTCAATATTTAACCTTCTGCTTCTGGCTTACTACACTGAGCATGACGATCTTAAGTTGCATCCATTTACCTACAAAGCCTCAAACCTATCTGTCTTTATAGATGAGTAGTATTCCACTGTGTACAAATACCATAATTTAATGGGAACTGGTGGGGAAGGGGCGCAGTTGGGAGGGTCAAAAAGAGAGAGGGGAAGGATTTGTGATTTTGCCACAATATGTATATGTACATAATACTCAGGATCAATGTAAACATTATGTATTGTATTTACACATATCAATACAATGGGGGAAAACATTAGTAGTACTAGCCTTTCTAGAGAGAAGTTACCTAAGTGAAGCATCTTACTCAACATCACACACATAGTAAATGGCAAAGCTGAATTTGAAGCAAGAGGCACCAATTTTTCCTGAAAAGATCCAGCTTGTACATATAGTTCTGGTGTTGCAGGCTGTATTATCTTTGTCATAATTAAACTCAGTTGTTGAAGAGATTGTTTCACCAAATGAGTGAGGCTGTGTTCCAATGAAACTTTATTAGTAAAAACGGGCAGTGGGCTGAATTTAACCTATGAGTTGCCATTTGCTGATCCAAGACCTAGAATTCAGCTTTATATTCCCTTATGTTATATTGGTATTAGAGATGAAATATACTATGAAGTTGTCCCCAAACCTTTGTTATCAGTGACAACAATTTCTAGAATGAATATGGAGCACAAAGGAAAGGAGCACCATTGAAACCAAAGTGACAAATGACACCCCGAATATACAAGGCAGGAGTTTTCTAAACATGAAAGGTGATGATCAAACCTGCTGGCAATCTAGAACACAGAACAAAAAGAGAAGAGTTACTTTAAGTCCATTTCATTTGCATTTTGGTGAAAAAATATGTATTCTCACACACAATCATATTTGTCACCTGTTATTTGAGAGTCTTGACGTGGTGGGTTGTTTATATGTCTTTCAATGTTCAATAGTTAACTACCAGTTGCCAAACTGGGTTCGAGTAGGAAGCAGAAAAAAACGTATGATAACCCTTGCTGGGCTAAGTGAGTTCTTTACAGAATTCAGTGTGATTCTGTCTTTGAAATATAAGTGACAAAAATGTGTCATCTTTGTTTAATAAAGACATGTAGCCTAGGTTTTTGACAAATCTCTAGCCATTCTTTGAGAGATATTTTTTTATTAAATACTTCAGCCTTGTGCATTTTTTATGAAATTCAATATGCCTGAGAAAGTAATATTTTGTCCAAATATTCATGCAGTCTCAACTAATTCTGTATAAGCAAATGCTATCCAATTTCCTTTCTATTCTTTATATGGCCTTTGCTTCATAAAAATGAGAGAATATAGATCCTACCAGTAAATAACACAGTTAGTTTCATAACTTCCAATATAAGGAAACTTACAATGAGATCAATGTTCAAATCTAGCATTTGCTAGCTTGCTTTACTCTATGGAATATGAACCATCAATAGTATCAACGATTTTAGCTAATTATAAGTAGCAGGGCCAATTATATGGTTGTAAATTGGTCACAGAAGCAGTGATAAAGGCGCTTTGTGGATGGGAGCAGTTGCACAGCCCAAAGTCAGCTAATCACCCCCTCATTGTCATGTGTTCTAGGAGCCAACGTCTTGCTTGAAAAAAAAAATGCATGGATTTTCCAATAACTGTGATTTTGTGACTTTTGTAGTTCATAGTTACAGAGGAACACACACTGGTGAGTTCCATTAGAACAACTGTGAATTCTTATTATTTGCTGAGTTTGTGTCTTTGTACCTTTGCAATTGTTGATAGTGAAACCTGATCCCAGTCCTTCCTGGCTTCCTTTCAGTGGAAACTATGACTGTATTTTTTTTCTATACATTTAAAAAAAATCTATGAGTAGCTCGAGTAAACATGAGAATAAACTGAGTTGTGTGCTCAATGACAACTTCGGCCCCTGTATTTATTCCTGAATATGTAAATTGTGTGAATATTTTGAGTAAGATTTTAATTGGATTTTTAAATCTTGGGAAATTCTTACTTTTTATGGAATTTAGTTTCTTGGTCAGAAAATCTTGGTTTGCTTTCTGTAATACAATCCTCTTAGCTTCTTAGAAGACTTAGAGAAGGCAAGAAGTTTTAGGACTTGCTTTTGAGAAAAAGATTAAAGTTCATCTGCTTTTGAGAAAGGCTTGTGAACTAATCAGACCTTTTCATCTACAAACACAAAACAGAGCTGAAAATAACATAAGAGAGGGAATCCTCATGAGGTTTCTGATACTTCCTGCCCTGAACTAGCCATAAATAACATAAAAGACTCATGCCATTAGTATTTGAGCACTCCCATGTCCAGTGGTTGAGACAATTGGAAGTGCAGAGGTGTGAGAACAATTCAGGATTTCCATTAGGAAAGGAACTGAAGTTACATTTGGGATTTACATAAACTTTGAACTTTGTCATTATTATTCAAATTTTGGTTCTACCCAAAACCTCCCTTTCACACTCAGCCAGTTGCTTTGTCATGTTAACACAGGGAAGCCATAATAGTCTAATTAGAACTAACATGTGTACACTAAGTTTCTCTAAAGTCTATTTATTTAAAAGAAATACAGTACAGACTATCTTTACTCTGTAAAATATTTATTTATTAATCTATTTATATGTTTTTGATCTCTCTGAGACTGTTGAAATGTGTATTTGTCTTCCATTAGTGTTGTTTCTTTTCTCTTCTCTTAGACTTTTACCAACTTTGTATTTTGGTAAGAATATTTAACATGAAACTGGGTGTGATGGCACATGTCTGTCATCCCAGCACTCATGAAGCTGAGGCAGGAGATTGCAGTGAGTTGGAGGCCGGCCTGAGCTACAAAGAAGTTCAGAACCAGACTGGACTATGAAGTGAGATCCTGTCTAAAATATATGTATATATCAAGTAGTGCTGCAATTATCTGAAGACATACTTTATAGATGCAAAAAAGTCACCAAATATAAGTACTATGATAAATTTAAGGAAAAAGAAAAGGAAAGAATTGTTCAGATTTGTTCATTGATTTGTGGAGCACATGTGCATGTTGACTGATTTCTGGCTATGAAAACACTTTAACTTTAGTTTCAATACCTGAGCCTGGACAAGAGTACCCAGTAACAAGTCTATGCCTCAGTGAATGAGAAACAATTTGATTTGAGTTTACAGCTAGAAGTTGAAGGTATCCCAACAATAAGGTATATATTGCTGACCAAAAAATAATTGTTTAATACCGAGGATGTGTCCATATATGATGATAGTATTTGTTTCTGAACTCGTATGCTGGGTATTGATATTTTATTTTTATTTCTGAATTTGTATAAAAGTGTTCATACCTTAGTATTTATTTCTGATCTTGTACAGAAATTACTACCTTTTCCTTTTGGCCCCGTCTTACACCCTGTAGGCATTCTCCTTTCTCCTGATCATCTCTTTCATGTTGAAAGTTCACAGTTCTGCCCACATCTGCCAATAAAGCTTTATGTCACTATCATTGGAACATTTGAGTAAAGAAAGCTTTTACATAGAAGACTACATGGAAACTTTGAAGGGTTATGCCAGTAAACAAAGAATCAGGAGAATTGCTGGTCTCCTATTCAGATTGTGAGGGCCATTTCTAGAGGCGAGGACTGTCCCTGAAAGGTCTTTTTAGGTCAATGATACAAATATTTGCATGCCTTTCTCAATTGCTTCTGTGGATTTTAAGATGCATTCTTTCTTATTTCACATAAGAAAGTCAGCCAAATAGTCTTAAAATAGACACTGATCTATTTGCCTATGTAAATCATAATTTGTGTTATTTATGTGGGAAAAAAGATTCTTTTATTTTATTCTAACTAAAAGAAGTCAGTTTGCAAGCTCTGGACAAAAGTAAATGCGCATTCAGAAGAGAAAAGTAGGATGAAGTCATATCATATAGCATGTATTTCAGATCTGATATGCTTTTTTTCTTTCTTTTTCTCTCATTTTGTGAAGGGAACAGTTCATTTGGCAGTAGCTTACTGAAGGTTAGATTCCCAGAGGTTTTTTGTAATTGTCTCTCCCCCCTTACCTTCACTCAGCACTTGTTATCACTTAAACTATCTTCTGGTCCACCATTTATCATTATTAACCTTGCTCTTGCAATGCTACGCTGTCCTGCCTGATGCACCACTTTCGTCTGTGAATATCTCGAACTGTAGATGCTGGGGCCTTTCTAAATAGAGTATTAACCTATAATTACATGAGATCAAATGGTTTAGATAGAAACTGGCCTCCTAAGATGTTCAAAATTATCATTGATGCAGTCTCTTGATGATCAGTAGTTAAAAAAAATACCTCAAACCCCAACCCACTCCAAGTGTCAAGGAATAAACGTGGCAGAACACAAGCTCAGAATTCCAGGCACAAAAGGAGAGCTGCACTGCCGGCAGAGTTAGAAATGGTCATTGAGCACTTTAGCTGTCGACCCTGTAGCATATAATCACAGTGCGTGCTCAAGTTACGAAGCAATTGCAACTTACCTGAAAAACGTAGCTTTCTGTCATTTATCAAGATGATAAAATAACAAGTAAAGAGGAACAGGTGCAAATAGACTACATTTATTTAAAATGCATTTATGTATGCATTTAATTTCACGTACTTTGAAGTATTTTTTATTAAAATTTCCTCTTCAATATGTGTTCCTTAATTCACTTGGATAATAAAACTTTCAGTAATCATTTTGGAAGTTGTTCCACTTTACCTCTCATTCGTCAATCACTCCCTGGCAGATTGCAGACCCCCTTTTTCTTTCACACTTTTGTCACATCGCTCATTTTGGGGGGACTGTGACCTGTATGTTGAGCAGAGGAAGGGCTAGACATTCTTGTTTTTAGTTGTTGGCTCCACTGGTCAGCTTTGATGCCATAAACCTCTGTTGTTAGGTAACCAGGGACATCACATCATGATGATTTTAGAATGAAGTCAACTATTTATGTTAAAATTGAATGACGGCAGTGTTAAAACACACATATCTTTCCCAGAATGGACAATCCACTGACTTAGCTTCACTTGACATGAAGATGGCCTGGATGGTCTTCTGGCTTGTCCATCCGTGGGCAGAGAAGAAAGAAATAGAGAGGCTTGGATACAGTACAGTGTTTTTTTGTGATGAGATGTGCAGAGGAGTGAAAAAAGCAAGAAACATCAAGGATGAGGTTCTTTGGCGTGTGTCTGAGAGAGATGGGGGACCTGCTGGGTATTGAGTGGATCACAAGAAAGAGTTGGAGAGAGGAGAGCGATAGACTGGAATCAGTAGTCCCAAAAAGTATAGAAGATTTTGTTGAGCTGCAAGGGTTCAGAAGACAGAAAATTCTTAAATTAATTGGAAAAATTTGTGTATGACAAATAATTAACAACAAAACACCTTATATTATCTAACCTACTAAAAATCTTAATATAGTCTTGAGATACTCTAGAGCAAAATCAGAAAATCTCTCTTAGATTCCTTTTTTGGAGAGAAAGTCAGGAATAGAGTAAATTTAAGATTTTATAGCTAGGTAAAGTATTCTTTCCACATTAAAATTATATAGTTCTATTTTCTAATTTTTTATATTATATATATAATTAAAATCCAGATGGTTATGAAATGAAGAAACTGGGAAAGAAAGTACGAAGAGGAGCTGTGCGATGTTGGCTGTGTAGAACTGAGAGCTTGGGGTGGCCCTGGATCCTGCAGAAAATATGCTGAGTTTGTATGAATAATTCTGTGTTGGCAAAAACTGAGAACTGCCAGTTCAGGATGACAGGAACTACTCCTTGAAAGAGGATCTTTTCCTATGGGACCTTAACAGCTTGGGAGGAGGTCAGCTGTAGTTAGGACCTGGGAGGAGTATTGACTGCATCAGATTTCAAAGTAGTATATAAAAATTGGGCTTTATTTTGACCTAACACCACACTGTTAATACATACAACATAATCCTACCATCCAAATTGAAGTCTTGCAGGTATAGATGTAATAATAATGCTCCAATGTTATCTTTTTACTAAAAAGCTTATGGAGTTTCATTGTTAGTTAATGTTTTCATCAATGACCACAGGGTGTCAGGAGACAAATGTCAACTCAAAGGAAGTTGTTTGTTTACTTGATGCCCATTGTTGCCTTGAACCAACACATTTTAAACTCCAAGTGTGAAACTTTCTACGGTACTTTATTGCTTTTACAAATGACTGTGGTAATGAAGAAATTTTAAGAGAACTTTTATTAAATCACTCACTGTCCATGAAGTGTATGTAACACCTTGTGATCTTATTTAAAAATAAGTGCTTTGAGCAAACAGATTGGAAATGGTAAAATGAAGGCTAATGCCAGATCTTCTGCAACAAGAATAACGTTTTTAATGAATCCCTAGCATTATTTGTCATTATTTTCCTCTTGTATAATTCTTCTGAGAAAATAAGTCAGAAGTTTTAGTTAAATCTCAACACAACTTTATCAGGAGCCAATCTCTTTAACATCGACAACCAATAATTTTAATTATGTATCTTTGTGAAACTGCACACATTGTATTTCAAAACAAAGTGAAGATGTTTTCAAACTTCACTCCTTGTGTGTACATACCACATGACTAATATATATTTTAAAATAACTTGTATCAATGAACATCACATATACAAAACATAATTTAGGGCTTAGATTTCCAATACTAATAACAACTTAGCAAAATAACTTTAAAATCATTAGTACAGTCATGAGTCAACTCATAATGAAAAAATATTAAAAAGCATTATGATAATGGAGAGCTGAGTTAAGTTCTTGTGACTCTACAAAACATTTGTTTTTATTTAGTATAAATTATGTGGATGTGTAGAGACCGAGAAAAGGAAGTACATACATTAAAATATAGTACTTAGGCTATTCCCAATGGAACTGAACTATTTCCATAATTATATTTCAATGATAGTAGTCATAATATAACATTTTCCATTCATTTTTGTAACATTAAGTTAATCCAAATTGATGTTATAAATGCCATACATGTAGTGATGGAACTGAATTCTAGATTGTTTTGAATTAACTGCAGCTCAATAACTTTAAAATGGAATGAATCTCTATGTATAACTGGACATTTTGCAAATTTAATCTATGAAATAATTTTTTAAAAGCGTAAACGAAGAACATGTAGCAACAAATATAATTGTTATTAAGTTTGTACTTTATTTTAAGGGATATAAGTTCAGATCCTTAAACCACATCCTATTGATTCGGAACTGAACATAAACTAAAAGTAATTTAATATTCTTGATTACCCAACATGTAACAATATGGGACAGGGCTGGGTGCATAGCTTAGTGATTAAAGCATTTGCCTAGCATGCACATGGTCCTGGGTTTGATTCCCCAGGACCACATAAAAAATTCTGGAGTGCTGGCGAATACCTATAACCCCAGCACTTGGAAATCTGAGGGAGGAAGATTACTATGAGTTTGAGGCTAGCGTGGGCTACATAGTATATTGAGGACCAGGCTGAACTATAGCACGAGACCCTGTCTCAAAGCAAGCAAACAAACAAACAAACAAACAAACACAAAAAACCAATACAGGATAGTACAACAACAGAAAGTCCGTTACCTGGAATGTGTTAGATCTGTGTGTGTGTGTGTGTGTGTGTGTGTGTGTGTGTGTGCGCGCGCGCGCGTGCACGTGTGCATATGTTTAAATTTAGAGATGTTATATCTGGTGTCTTGTACAGCAAAGAAAAAGATTTGCCTACCTTGAATTCCTTATTGTAAAAAAATAAAATCAATCCTCCAAATTATGACTTTTATTTGTCAAGAAATTACTATTGAATTATTTTAAAATATGATTTAAGACTTGTAAATAAGACTTGTGGACACTCTACAAATGATATTGTTAAATAGGTATAATACTAAATATCCGTTCACATAATGGTATCTTTTATTTATCTGGAAAAATCACATGTATTTAGCCAGTTTATTCTCACTATGTCTGAAAATAAATTTTGTTCACTGTACTATACATGTTTTAAATAGTTTTTAAATAATTATGTAATACTTCAGATATTTATAAGTAATGAATATCAAAGTCTTATGTTGTTGCATTCATTCTAGGTTGTATATTAAATAAAAATCAGGTATGCTAGGAAATAAGTTGTGTCCCCTCAAATTTCAGATATAGAAGGCCTTCTGACACCAAGGTGTCGGAGGGCCTGCTGTGGTTTGAATATTGAATATTCCTCAAAGACTCATGAATTAAGGGTTTGGTTCCCAGGGCAAGCTGGGAGTTGTTGGAACTTTTACAAGGTGGAACATAGTATTTTCACCTAGCTGCTGTTGTCATTGAGAGTGTGCTTTCACAGAAGAGTGTGGTTCTCTGTCCGTCTCTTCTCTCTTTAAATGTGACAGAAAGTAAATAAACCAGTTCTCTTTATTAAGTTAGTTGTCTTAAGGATTTCACTGTAGAAAGGGGAAACTGACTCATAAAAGGTTTTTGTTTATAAATTAAAGTTAAATGAGATCATAAGGGTGAAGAAACAATACAAAAGGATTTATGTTCTTACAAGGACGGGCACTCAGGAACTCACTTTCTGGTTCTGTCGTGTAATTCTGCAGTGAAAACGAAGCCATTTCTGAGCCAGGAAAAGAGCCCTCACCAGACCCCTACCATTCTGCCATCTTGATCTCAGAGTCCCAGCCTCCAGAACTGCAAGGAAATAGATCACAGTAAGTTACCCTGTTTATGGTATCTTATTATGACAGTCTCAGTTGACTAAAATCATGCATTTTAATTAGAAGTATTATTGGTTCTGAATTCAGGAAGCTCAGATTCAGTAGGTTACACTTTCAATCATTATAAATGACACACAAAATTTTTTGTAGATTTTGTAAGTAGTTTGCTCTGTTAATGTCTTCTGAGACATGTGATAAAGTCTCACTGGTAAGAAAACTCCAGTTTGCAAAAATCTGTTTACTTGTTAGATTCCTATCACTAAGTGGCAGGTCTAGGAGAGTAATCACTATAGAATATGTCTGAAAATCTTACTGAAACTTTTTAAAACTTGCCCAATTAAACATAGTCAAATGATCCTGTAACAAGTTTATATAATCCTCTCTTTGGTAACATAGACACAGTCACTGGTCCAGACATATTTGAAACCACAGAGCTTTCAGCTGGAGCACAATGTGAAATATATTTGTTGATAATATCAAAGATATCAGTGCAAATGAGAGTTCAGAAATTCTGGGATGTGTAGCAAGGCCCCTGGTGGGCCGTATCACTTATTCTCTTGGGATATGCATTTCGCAATTATGGACAAACTCTCTGGAAGTTTTACTATTGTCTCTTTTGTTGTCAAAGTATGATTTTCAAAATAGGTCTCTTTGAGATGAAGATAACCTGACCAGCTGAGAGACTGTGGGCTTGAATCTGGGAACCCTCAATTCTTGTTTATGTTGTGCTACTCACCAGGACCTAGCTCCTGGGTGACGCATTCAGTGTGTTTAGGTCTTGATGGTCTCCCCTGCAAATAAACACATTGGGCTAGATCAGTTTTTTCAAACAAGTCTGCAGGGACAGAGGGAGGGTGACTTAGGCTTAAACAGAATAAGATTTTGTTGCCTCTTATCTACTTTTTAACCATGAAAACCGTTCTGATCTGCTAAGATTTCTTTAGGATAAGGAATTTTATCTTATTAAATATCTTTTTCAAGACTGAACTTGATTACCTCAAATGGCTTCTTTTATCTTCTTTTCCCCATCCTTATAATTTCAAGCAGTTACACTATTTCTATTCTATATTAAAATCACAATTTAACTCCTTAGATGTTGACCTCTCATAAATGTCAATTTTGGATGAAATATTTTTAAAATGCAATGAATCATTAAATATTTTTGGAGATTTTACTGGGTGCCTAGCTCTTTGTTTGGTAACATAACATTGAAGGGTGGCATTTTTTCTACACTTACCTATGTCATATGATGAATTTCCAACGGAATTTTTTCCTTGATATCTTATGATTTCCTACTCTGAAATCTTCACTCGACACTTTCCACTACTCACAATTTCGGCATCACATAAAAATAAAGAAAAAACTTCGTGTTAGGTTTGTGTTGGGAGCACTGAATTTTATAAAGCTTCTAGAAAGAACAAGCAACTGAGTAGATTAATTAATCTTTTGGTCTTAGACATTGTATTTTATTGGTATAACTAAAACCTTTCTAAAAGTGAATTAAATTGCACACTCATGAATATATTATCTTGAGAAAGTTAAAGAACATTGATAGAACCAGTACCTATTTGAAAGGTCCCAGATTATACATAGGCAACATGCATCACCTTGAAGACAATCAGCTTTTACATTATCCATAGACAGTCCTATATCCTCCAGAGAAACAACAAGATAAAAGTAGAGAAAAATTCAGAAGTCTCAAAATTCTTAGGTGCCAGCATGAATAAGGCAGAAAGATTATTTAAATATAATCTTTGAGGACCTTAGATACACATATACTTTATTTAAGAATTAAGAACATTCAATAATTTAAGAATATATTTCAATTAAGAATTGAGGATGTTACCTCACAACATTTGGTAGAAACCTAATTTTTGCATGAAAAACTAGTGTATAAGAAGGTCCAATGGAACCCCCCCCCCAAAAAAAAAGTTGCAAACTGCATTAAAAGGTTCAAAACACTTAAAAGATGGTTAAGATAGAGATGAGAAGATTGATGAGTCCAATAACACAAGGTAGCTGGGTGATGTTTTGATCACTGACTTTGTGACAATGACTCTGAGATTGTTGGTAAGTATCGGTCTCTCTCTGCACCTCACAAAATCATACCTGGCATCTCTTTTGTGAAAGTGTGGGCTGGAACAAGGAAGAACGCACACAATCGAGTCAAATTGCCCACCCAAGTCTTCTGTGTGCATAAAAAAGCAGCCATGTGTTAAGTAGATTTTCTAGCCGTCATTAGGCTAGAATTGTGGGAACCATAAGACATAAGAACAAACAAATCTGGCACACAAAATGGCGCCAGGACTGTAGTACTCAGCTATCTGAGAAGGACCCAGTAGACCACTACTTTCAGTTCCTCCCAGAGAGATAAAAATGAAAACAAAGTTATTCACAATGGATACTAAGAAGTACTCAAAGATTTTAAAAAGAAACGCTAACGGATACACACCAAAGATGATCCTAAACAGTACTGAGAGATTTAGGAAAGTAAGACACGAGGGGAAACTGCAAATCTTCCAGAACGTTCTGATTCATCAAGCAATCTTGAGCCTCCTAATATGTTACGTCTGGTTATCTTTGCTGAGTTTATTTTATTACAGCTCTTTTGCTGGTTTTTATATCGGCCCGAGCAAATGAGGGCTGAGTAGTGTGGCGCACGATGTAGTCACTGGGTTTAGAGCCTTAATCTTAAAAGTAAAAGCTGCAGTGAAAAGCTAAAATAAAAAGAGTTTTAGTGTCTGTTTTATATATTTGAGAGCATTATGAGAGAATAAAAGGGAATTCAGCACCGGGAGCAAGAAAGCTAACAGGAAGGGACTATATGGGAAGATCTTGAAAGCAAAGACCCGCCTTTAAAGTGGATGTCTGGAACATGGGAAAAAATGAAAGACACAAAAGAATCTGAAGAATTGAAAACTGTTAGAACGAAGCCAAGATGTGACTTCAGCAATCCAGTGTGGGAAATTGCCAGGAAAGGAAATGCAGAGGTTCAAAGACTTCTGTGTGAACGGGAACAACTGGGCTCTAGGCTTGATCACAAAATGTGGCAGCCCCAAGAGCTCAGCAGAGAAAGCCTCCAGAGAGGTCAGGATCACGGCGATTAGCAAGGTAACCGCACAAGGTTAGATGAGAGCCTTCGTCGACCATCT
Organism: Ctenodactylus gundi; assembly: GCA_004027205.1. Lineage (NCBI taxonomy): Eukaryota > Metazoa > Chordata > Mammalia > Rodentia > Ctenodactylidae > Ctenodactylus > Ctenodactylus gundi. Next base: position 228,391 of record PVKB01001948.1, read on the forward strand.
TTGCTGTACTGAGCTCTTCACATAACTTACGTAGTTTAGTTCTTACAAATAGACGTCATTATCCCTACCTTAAAATTAAAGATCATGCCTAAAAGACATATGTGGCTCTCCCGAAGACTTGATAGTGCGCATGGGGAAAGCAGAGCTGCTGCCCACACCCTTACACAGACCTGTGCTGCTTTACTTGTATCTCTCTATCAAAAGTCCCCCAGTTTACAATGTAAAGCAATGAACTGGGACTGTCCTGTCTCTGACACTAATAACTCTCATGTCATTTGTGAATTAGAAACAAAAAAAGTTCTAGTAAACTGTATTCTAAATAGGTTAACTAACATATCGTAAGGAAACCACAGCCCATTCTCTATCCATCTAGAACTGCAAAAGCAAGAGTGGCCCTTCTGCTGGGGACACTTGGGCTGTGATAGCACGGTGCTCTTCCGTCGTGGTCTCAGCATTCTCACAATGGAAACTCACAGAAGCTTTAAAACATCCTCAATCCCAGATCCCACCCTAGATTCTGTGTTTACTGGCTGTTGGATTTTTTTTTTTTAAACTAGGAATGTGCATGAGAACACTGCAAGTGGTTGTGTGTACTTTGTGGCAAAGTGGACACTTAGTGTTGCTACGAATAACAGACATTTGGTGAAGGTTTGGTAACTTTCCCTGATGTACGGCAGGATAGCAATATATACACAGCTCTGGTCCCTTCTAAGGTCCATACTGTTTAATGCTTTTCAGTCTTTGATATCCTCATGCTTTCTGGGTTTCATTAAATAGAAATGAAAGTGAGCAGAGCTATGCATCAGGGTATTTCTGAATTGAGAGTTATTTATTGCACTCTGTCATCTGTCACAAGGTCCCTGGTACTAAAGTCATTATGAGCTTCTCTACGACTCTTTATTGGGAAAACATCCTCTCTGAGTTCCATTCCACCATGAAATCTGGCTTTAAATAGCCGAAAAGTCACTATGTGGCAGAACATGGACAAAGGCCTGTGTGAGTTCAAACCGAAGCTGAGCTATGTGTGATGTGCGTGACCCTGAATGAGTTGCTTGTTCTCTATGTATGTGCTTTTCCTTGTATGCCATAACATGAAAAGGTAATTATACTGACTTCACAGGTTATGCGGTGAAACACAAATGCATTTGTACGTGTATTTAGAACAGCCTCTTCCTAGTAAATACCATGTAACTGCATAGTGCTATTCAAGGAAGAATGTTTTACAATAATGAATTTAAATGATTCATTGAACTTCTAAAATTGTTTAGGAGAGAACTATGCTACAAAATCTTAATATCTAATTGACAAAAACTGAAGCATTGTAAATAGATTTTCAGCTGGTGAGAGGGTTTGCGGGGCCTGCTCAGGACAGGGGTGGGGCTGTGGTTCCATTTGCTCTTTATCCTGTTTATTGTGCGTCCAGCCCAACTGCACCAAGACCCATGTGAATAACATACACAGCCAGTTATTATGATGCCAATATTAACACGGAAGCCAAGCATACCCTTCCTTCTTTGGTCAATTGGCTTCCGTCCTTGTCTTCTGCATCCGCAGGGAAATAGGCAACTGGGACGGTAGATGGAGATTGTGTCAAGAAACTGGTGGATTGCACAATGATTTTGAAGAATCTTATATTTCGTCCTCACCCCCTTAGGCTAGAAAATAAGTGTTAGAGTGCAAACTTTTCAAGAAAAAAGAGTAGAGAATTGGTAAAAAGTATAAAATGTAATCTGTAAGATCTGTCAGAAATAAACCTATGAAATATCCAGGATAGACAACACAAAGACTTATTTCAAAAGACAAAAAGAATGATAAAAGTTAGTCTGAAGCAAGATGATGTAATAGGACAGAAATCATTCCTGTTTTGTAGTTACAAGTGATATTAAATTTCATATTTCCAAAGTGGTACAGTAAACCTGAACCTAAACAGCAAATCACCTGTAATTGGGTGTCTGTGGTGGGAATTCAAATGCAGCCTCTTGTAAAGTTAGTCTTACTTCACTTGGACTCAAAGAGATAATAAATCAAATGACAGGATCTGAGAGTTGGGGAAGGTTTATTTTGGGTTTCCAGCTGTGACTTTTCTGGATTGCAAAACGAATGCCTTGATATTATTTTTTCTCTTGGGAAAGAAGGGAAAAATCTCTTTAGTGCATTCCCAGTGTCTAGGATGTTAGCTGTCACAATTCCTACGGCTGACCTTAGGAAAGAGGACATAACATTTGACCAACTCAGCTTTTCTTCCTCTTTTCTCACTATAAATGTTACTGTACAACTCACAATGAATATTGGATTATTCTTGGAGAAGTATTGCAAAGTGACCTACAGTAAGAGCCAAGTAACTCTATAATACTTCCTTCCAGCTCCAATTGGCACAGACAAAATTCCCATGCATTATATTGCAATTACCGATTATGACTTTCTGGAAAATGCCTCATCTGAGTTTTGTTTTAAAAAGAAACATTCCATCAGTTCCTTTACCAAAAAAGTAGAAATAATTTAGCATTTCATTTTTAAGCGGTTAGTGTACTGGCTAGTTAACAAAACCAAATGAGTTGAAGAAAATTAGCTGTCATAGCGTTTGTTGAGGTTTGGGGAAAAGAAGACATGATTGAGAGCGTATGGAAGAAAAACAGGTTTTTGTTAAAAGAACAAACAGACAACTTCTCTAATACTCTACATGTTTTAAAATAACCAGTTATTTTCCTATGTTTGTTTTTATGGATTGCATACTTGATGCAGCTGAATTCTTCTCGATGTTAAAAGGAAGACCTGATCTGAAAAGACACCATCAATATTCTGGGATACCTTGTGAGTGTCATTCCCTAAAGCAGGATAATGGAGGGACTTTATAGGTTTGGATGGCTTGGAACCTGCTGACTGAGGCATTCATGTGGAATGAGGCCCACAAAGAAGAGATAGATTACAACGAGGCATAGAATGCCGGAGAAGCAGTTTAGAAATACACAGTAGTGACTATTAACAAGCATAAGCTATATGTAGTTGGAGTGGAAACTTTGTAAACTTCCTGTAACTGGACAGTAGTTAATTCAGTGACCTTAGTAGTCCCAGAAGGACAGCTGGTCTCAATATTTAATCATGGTTCACTGTAAATAACAGCAAGAAGCAATTCCAAGCAGAGATTAAGTATTATCTCTTCAATTCAAAGAATTAGATGATGCATTCAGATCACAGATTAAATAATTTTCTTAAAGCAGAAGACTCTTAAAATCTACCAACAGTGAAAGGCAAAGGCAGTAAAATGATATAATTGGAGGGACAACTATTGAAAATCTGTTCTTAACTGACATCTGATATTCTCAGATGCAAAATATGTTGTCTAATATATATATTTTTTAATTCATGTGTGTTAAGGTTACATTCAGATTGTCCCTGAAAGCCTCATGTTTTTGGCAGGTAGTTGGAGGTTGTGGGTTACTCTGTGGAGTCACATGCTGGGAAGGGGGCCTGACAGAGAAGTAGATCACAGGAGTATGGTGGATCCCTGAGAGTACCGGGTGGAGAGATGTGTTCCTGCTCAGCATCCTCCCAACCTGCTCTCAGGCCGTACGCTTCTGCTCTCTGCCAGACCCTTTCTCAATGCTTTCTTGCCTGTAGACCACAGATGGACTGAAACCCATGGGATTTGATCTAAAGCAGACCTTTCCTTGCTTAAGTTGTGGGTATGGGTATAGTGTCCCAGCAATAAGAAAGTAAATGAGACGATTTAGTAAGTAGATACTTTGGGTAAGTTTAAAATTTTTAATATTATATTCCGCAGAAGCAGTTAGGTGGGGCTGGATATGAACTTTTTAAACCAACTGGCGACTTTGTAACATGTCACTTCAAGCTGAGATTTATGTTCTCAGCATCTTTCTGAACAAGAGCTTTCCTCTTGTGCTACTTGCTCCTGTAGAAACTCTTCCACTGACCTTCCCATTGTTCATGTCTCTCCATGTATGTTTGTCAATTCATACTAAATTCTGGAAGATTTCCTTGAATTAGTCTTTAAATTTATTCATTAATATTTACTTTGCATGCATTCTTTTGTTCAACACACTCAATAGTATTCTTTTTTGTCTGATTTTGCAAATGTGTATAGGAAAGTGTTAACACTTATGCTATTGGTTGCTGGAATTTTGGCCTTCCAAGAAATCCTCAGTCCTATTGGAGTGTTTTTGTCTACTGGAAGTCTGGGCCTCACAGTGCCACTTTGATCAATGGTTTATGCTAACACTGATTAACTTTTAGCACCTGGCTTTGCTCTGTGGGGCTGGAGTGTGAGAAATGGAAGCCAGGCTTTTAGATGCCCCATGTCTATGTGACTGACACCCAAGGAAAACCCTGCACACAAAGCTCAAGGGAGCTTTGCTGACTGACAACATTTCACAGGTGCTGTCACTGTTTGTTGCTAGAATACGTAAAATCTTTTGTCTACAGGTTATTTGCACATATATTTAGGTGCATTGTCCCCGTGTGCAGAATCAGGAGTGTCCCAGGTATCAAGAAGGTGCATAATTATTTTTTAAGTGGCCTATTCTTTGACTATCCTTTTCTCTAACTTAGGTCCTTCTAAACTCAAGCCCAGATCTTCTCCTTGTAAGAATTCTTTATTCATAGCTCAATTTGGAATATAAAGAGAACACCGTTTTTTGGGTTTCAAAGAATTTGTATGTGTAATCACACAGGAATGTGAACAGTTAATTATAAACGTGTTTGCAGGCTACAAGCATGAACATGGGGCCATTTAAAAAATGAATAAATATTATTTGAAGAAAAGTATGCAAAATTGTTTACGTTTTTAATAAATTATTTATATCAATTAATATGGAAGATGACTAAAAGTTGGGCAGAAAGCCTTTGGATTGCCCATGAAGGTATAGTACAAGTTCTCTATAGTAAGCAAGCAACATCGATCAGGGAATCATAATGTCTGGAGATTGTAAAAGTTTTCAACTTTTCAATTTAATTGGTTGTCAATGTAAGCGAAACTTCAGAGATGTCTGAAGCTTCACAAAGTAGAAAGACACAGTTTAAATGAATAACGATTATTTTTGCTAAGATTCCAGGAGGGTTACTGTTTAAATTTAAATTTAATATTGCATAGAGAATATTGTGTGTGATGGCACACCAGTAGCTTGAGATGGGACAATTTACCAAGAAAGCGAAAATAAAATTAAAGGTTTACTGAGAGTAGAGTATACTGTCAGGGCAAAGTGGGTGAGTATTAGGAAAGAAATCATGTGCCAGGCTTGGAGAAAGTGGTGTTTTATAGGGATTTGGGGGTGTGTGGAGGGCGCCTTAAAGGAACATATGGTCATCCGAAGACTGTCCTGTTCTGCTTATCTCCTGGGAAAATTGTGCTGTACCTAAGGATTCTATATCTGAGGTTACCATCTGAGGAATAATTCATTTCATCTTCAGAGTTATTCTTTCGTTAAGAATATTAGTGCTTATCAGCTAGGAAAGAATGGGTAGGGACCAATTTCTAGAAAGTTATGAGTTAGTCTGTCTCAAAATTCACAGTGTTTCCTCATTGTCACAGACCCCTTTGGTAAGACCTGGAAAATTGGATTTTAACAGATTTTTATTATTTAAGAATTTTGACCCTTGTATTTCCAATGAATGGCCACTACAGAGAGCAGGTATATTTCAGAGTACTTTTCTATAACACACCATTTCCAATCTGCATAGCCTTTTTATGGATGAGGGCAGATGTATAAATACCTACCTCGCACACAAAACTTGTCAATAAGTCGTTGTCTGGTTTTGGGACTAGGGTGATGCTAGCCTTCAGAAATGAGTTTGGTAGTATTCCCTCTCTTTCAATATCTTGGAACAGTTTGAGAAGCATTGGAGTTAGTTCTTCCTCAAGTACTGAAAAAAATCCTGCTGTGAATCCATCTGGTCCTGGACTTTTCTTTGTAGGTCCCTGTTATTAGCTAGGCAGAATAAATAGAGTTAAAATGACTAATCTGAGAAAACTCATATGCAGATTCCATGCAATTTCTATCCAAATACCAATATTTTTTGAAAAAATCAATCCTTAGATTCATATGGAACCAAAGAGGACCTAGAATAGCCAAAGCAATTCTGAGTAAGAAGACTAAGGCAGGAGGCCTTAGGATTCCAGACATCAAGTCATACTACAAAGCAGTAGTTACAAAAACTATATGGTACTGGCACAAAAACCGACAGGAAGACCAGTGGAACATAACTGAGAATGCAGAAACAAATTCAAATACCCTCAGCTACGTGATCTTTGAAGAAGGGGTCAAAAGCATACACTGGCAAAAGGACAGCCTCTTCAGCAAATGGTGTTGGGAAAACTGAACATCCATATACAGAAGAATCAGTCTAGACACACACCTGTCACTGTGCAACAAAATTAAATCAAAATGGATCAAGGACTCTTACATTAAAACAGAAACACTGAAACTCCTGGTAGACAAACTAGGCAAATATCTAAAAAATATAGTTATAGGCAAGGAGTTTCTTGGCAAGGCACCAAAAGCAAAAGAAAGAGCTCTCAGAATTAATCCATGGGATTATGTCAAATGAAAAAATTTGTGCATGGCAAAGGAAATTATCAACAGTGAAAAAAGAGAACTGACAGAACGGGAAAAATATTCACCACCAGTACCTCAAATAGGAGTATTATAACCAGAATATATAGGGAACTTAAGAAAAGTAAGCCTCTTAAAAATCAAAGATCCAATTGAAAGATGGGCAAAAGAAATAAATAGGCAGTTCTTGGATGAAGAAGTTCAAATGGCTGATAAGTATATGAAAAGTAGTTCAATATCCTTACCTATTAAAGAAATACAAATCAAAACACTGCTAAGATGCCACTTAACTCCAGAAAGAATGATGTACATCAAGAACACAAAGAGCAGTCAGTGCTGGCGAGGCTGTGGGGGGAAGGAACCCTCATGCACTGTCGGTGGGAATGTAAACTGGTACAACCACTGTGGAAAGCGTTATGGAAGTTTCTCAAAAATTGGAAATAAATATCCTCTGGAAATCTCAATGATATCTCCTCTGGAAATTTCCCCAAAGAATTAAAAACAACATATAACAGAGATACAAGTATATCCATGTTCAAAGCAGCACAATTCAATAGCTAAAATATGGAAGACACCAAAACAGCCATCATGAGAACAATGGATTCATAAATTGTGCTATTTATATGCAATGGAATATTACTCATCTATAAAGACAGATAGGTTGGAGGCTTTTGAAGGTATGGACGCAACTTGAGACCATCATGTTCGGTGAAGTGAGCCAGAAGGAGAAGGTTAAATATCAAATGATTTCTGTACTATGAGAAACAAAGATCACAATTATTTCATGGAAATTATTGAGGGGAATAACGGGAACTGGAGGAGAGAGAGAGTGCGTGGGGGGGGGGGCCAAAAAGGAAGAAAGGAAGGATTTGTAATTTTGTCATGATAGGTATATGCACAGAATACTAAAGATCAATGTAAACATTATGTATTGCATTTATGCATGTCAATAAAATAAATTTATGCATGTCAATATGCATGTCATGGGGAGAAAAGAAAAAAGTTACAAAAGACCTATGATTAAAAACGTAATTGCTTTTGGTTATTATTTTGCACATTCCATTATTTAGTCTTAGAAAAAATCACAAATACTCCTGCTGCACCTCCATCATCCCTCTCTTCTCCTGGCCAGTTTTCTAGAACAATAAATTTAATTTTCTCGAATCAAGAATCTTCACGAAAAAAACTCTCACTTCTGAATTATATTCGAGATCTTTCGTTGCTCATCTAGTCAATCAATATATCTTTATTGAAAAAGTATGATGAACCAGATTCTTCCATGTTTGTCCATTGTTCTAAACAGCTTTATCTTTTTTTCTGAATGAAAAACACTTGTTGTATATTAACATATATTGAGGCAATAACTGTAGTTTGCTTATATCTACAAGCAGCATCGTTGGTATCTTCCAATTCTATGTCATATTCATCTCAGTGAACTCTGCTTCTTTCAAGAGGAGCAATTGTTTTCATTTAAAGAAGCTTCAAGATTAAAAATAAGCATCCGAGTCCACAAGTGTTTCAGAGAATAAGGACCAAGACAGATGTGTAATAGGGTCAATATTAAGCAAAAAAGAAAAGGGTTATACTAGAATAGGCCTGTGATAAAAAACGTGATTCACATCGTTAGGAGACTGGAGCTGCTTGGGAAAAAAAAATCAACAAGATTTGGAATTTCATAAAATTTTTAAGAGGTGACTCACCACTTTTCACCTTAAATAAACTCATCATTTAATCCCAGGGTGAATGTAGCTACATTTTAAACTTAGATTGGGATAACAAAGATGGAGATGATTCTATTATTGTTTCAGGATTATGCTCAGGGGAATAAAAACAAAAAGCCGAAGTAATTAGCTTCTACAATTTATCAATTTAGTAATGATTTTCATGAGTGTGAATAGTATGACTGAATCAGAAACTAAAACTTAGAAGTCGAGGAAAGGCGTGAGTAGCATCAATGACTACACTTTTTGATATTCAGTCTTTCTCAGGTCCGTACAGATGAGCCGGGGCTTCTTTTGCAAGTTTTTTTTTTTTCAGCCTTTGTCTTGCGAAGCACTTTGTTCCTGTGATCAGAAAAACTGACCTGCAACAGTGCAGTAACATTACTAACTTCGCAGCCATTGCTCTCCGGCAATGTAGGAATTTATTTTTCTTAGCATGGGCAGAGAACCAGGTTTGGTGGCAAACACCTGTAATCCTAGTATTTTGGGAGACTGAGATAGGAAGATCACAATTCCAAGCCCAGCCCAGGCAATTTAGCAGCTAAACAAGGCCCTGTCTCAAAATCCAAAATGGAAACGGGCTGGGAATGTAGCTCAGAGTGAAGGGCCGGACTGAGTCTCCAGTACCAATGAGGGGCCTGGGGGTGGGAAGAGTAAGCAAAGACTGACATTTGATGTGTTCGTGTCCCTCATGTACTAGGCAGTGAGATTTTAGGTGAGCTCTGTAATTTCTTTTCCTTCACCTTCTTCTGTGCCGCAGAGACACTCCAAAGGGAAAGGCTAATTATTCAGAGCTTGTCTTGAGGGTAGATGATCTGAAGGGATAAGCTCTACCTTGCAACGTCTGAGCTCAGACTTCCTTAAGACATGAAGCCCTCGCCTTCAGATTTATTCAATTAATAGCCCTGTTTCTTTTGTTTTCTTTGCTAGGTCTAAAAATCAATTTATTACTTTTCTTTTCTTTTTTTAATGTCAACAAAACCCTCTAGGAATCAACAACGTTGTACCGGTCCTTTGAACTCTTGGATAAAAAACGAACAACACGTTCAACAACCCCGCAGACTCGAATTTGCTAGGTTTAGAGTTTATCTCAACACCAAACTTTTTCACATTTTTTACACAAAATTTGAAAACATTGGCGTTTTCTCCAAGTTTCCCCAGTATGATTTGACCAATATAGGGGTTCCCAGGACCAAGGTTTTTTGATGTAAAGGTACAGAACATGTCCATATTTTATTAGAGTTTATCTGGAAAGGTGCCTTGGAAGATATAAATGGTGGGAAATGCTTTTTTCCCCCCAATTTGTGATTATCCTAACTTTATCTCCAAACTGCTGATTGCATTTACACTGGGCTTTGAAGAATCATTTACTGAAAATGATAAACTAGCAGTGGAGAATGATGAATGAGAAACAAAGTTTTTAAGATAGAGTATGGATGCTTTACAACACATTAGATAGGTAAGTAGAGGTGGCAAAGAGTGGTGAATTCTGGTAAAAATATGCGAATTAATGCATCACAGTAGCAATTATACTTACTCAAATTCTTTTTGAAATCTTATGCGAATTTCTGTTTCTCTATGTATTTGCTTGGTTTTTGTTTGTTTAAGAACACTGCTGAAAATATATTAGAACCAACAGTTATTCAGTGTCAATTACATACCAAGTTCACCACCAAGCCATGGAGTTTTAGATATAAATTGCCTCATTTGTGATGTCCATGGATTACTTATGGGAAATCGTAACTTATTTTTCAATATTTCAGACATTATAGATCATAAAAAGCTACTTATAAGCTTTGTAGTGTGGTTTATGTTTACACAAAACAAGTATTTTTCAGATTTTTCTTTTCTAAGTGCTAAACACTTGTCATTCATGGATTTTTTTCATTCTGATATTGATGTGAGCAAATAGCCAATGTTCCCTGGTTCCTAGTCTGGGAAATGATTCATTCACTTGTACATAAATATTTTTATAAGATGCAAAAGTGGAAATGATTTCGTCTCTTATTTTGTAACCAGTGTGAATGGTGTGTCACTATTCTGCTTCAAATCAAGGTTATTCAGTGGTTTGCCCTGTGCCTTTTTATAGCTTGCAGGCATTTTTAATATCTGTGATTAACTGAGTTTTTTAGGTTAACATCTGCATTTAATCACAAGTTATTACCCATTTCCTAAGCTGCTCAGTGTAACATTTCATTCCGTCTTTCCTTCTTTCTCCACTCATGTAGTAAAAGACTCAAAGTCAGTTTGACTTTCTCTCCTTCATAGTTATAAAGCTGCACTTAAATAATATTTAAGAATGTTGTATTTCTTTGGAAGTGGTCACAGGAAGCATATGTTTAGTGTACATAACCAGGGAGGTGGGGGGAGAGGGAAGGAGGGAGGGAGAGAAGGAGTCAGACAGGGAGAGAGAGAGAGAGAGAGAGAGAGAGAGAGAGAGAGAGAGAGACTGTGAATAAGCATCAACTGGAAAGCCTTTTTTGATTTGCACAACTCTACTATCTACACAGAAACTTTTTGCCTCAGAGAGGAATGAAAGGCCACATTGGGCTCCAAAGGCCACACGGTCCCTGGGTAACAGTACTGAGATTCAAGGGGCATGGCTTCTTTCAGTTTCGTGTTACTTGATGTTTTTGGTCTGGCCCAACAAATTTCTGAGCAGTCTCTGTTTTAGTTTGACTCCTTTCCAAAACTCTTTAATTTTTCAAAGTTCAATATCACAGGGTATAAAACAGCAAGGACTAGCCATTGGGCATTTTTTTCTTTCCTACTAACCAGGGTCATTCAAACAGATTTTTCCGTTTTGGGGGGAGGGCAGGGATTCTCTATAAACCTGTCATGAATGATTCCGTTGAAGGAAGAAAAACAGTATTAATGTAGCACTGGTAAATGTGTGGTGATGTCTCGCCGCTGTAACCTCAGCAAATTGTGACTGAGTTTAGGTCAGACTTTGCATCCTTCCCACATTTTCGCTCAGGGGTAGGAAGGGAGCAGATCAAAAGCAACAATTCACAACATCGTTGTGATTTCAACTAACTGAGAAGGTGGCTGTGAGCAGTACCCTTCCCACCCTTTTTTGAGTATGAAGCATACTAGACTAAGACTAGCAATTTACAAGGAGTCTGAAACAATGAAGCCAATAATCTCATTAAATACATCTTGTGACAAAGTTATTCTGTCACATTTTACGTAAGTATGATCGCTGTTCTATTGAATTTTTAGACACAATATGTGTAAAAGCTTACATAATGAGTGCAATTAGTATTCCATATGTATAGTCAAATAAAACCTTCCATGTTTTTCAACTCACTAAAAAGCAATAAAAATCAGTGTTCCCGCTATGTCCAAGATCTTAATTGCCTTGAACTGAGGGGTGACAAATTTTTACTTTTTTTCACAAGTGTCAAACACATTGACTGATAATTAGTAAAGTTCAAAGGCTCTTGAAAGACAAACAGTGTACGGGGCATGCTGGAAAAGTCTTCAAACTAACCTTTTTTCTTGGTTCCCAATTTGTTTCACCGTGTCAGAAGGCACTGCCTCAGACTAGTGCAATATTCATGGTCTTCACTCTCTCATAGAGACATAACAAAACGAAATTCATGATTAAATTCCATGCATCATTACTCACTTTTTATCCCAACCTTCAACTTCAATGACCCAGGTGTCCTTGACCAGTTCAATTAATTGCTGTCTGCCTTGAAAGTTTCAAGTGATTGTGAATAGCATATGGGAAGGGTGATGTTACTCATCATAAGTCAAGGTGTCTTGGGAATTCTTGTAGTTCACGAAGAGAGGAATTTTGCATCTTGAAGCAAAGGGAGGATGAGGAATTAGGCCCTGAAAATTGTGCCTTGATTTGGTGAAGAGGGGAATAGGACACAGTGTGCTGTTTGCATGAATGTGAGACACTAGAGATAGTTCTCCAGAGGCCGAATTGAAGTTCTTCCTATCTGTGTGTCCCTGAAGCAGGGATAAAACCATTTGATCACCTGATACTAATTAAATCAGGTTCACACGTGAAGTAAACGCTAGGATGAGATTCCTGCATTCACACAGAGCGGCTCTTTCTTTATTCATGCATTCTTTGCCAGCGAGTCCAAATGCAACCTCAGCGTGTGTGTCAACACAGACCTTCAACTAGCAACTGCTAACAAATCTAGACATGAGTTTTGAAAAGCAAGACAATCCTGTTCCTAATAATAACGTGACTTCAGAGACAATTGGAAACATCTTATTTCTATTTTAACTTCATCCTTGGCCATTTGTCACAACATCTCGCCTGTACTATCTTCTTGCTGATATGATTATCATTTTTGATAGACAACACAGCCATCCCTTCTAAAAGCTGGAAGTATGAATTGGATGCTTTCTGCCACTCTGTTTCCTCTTAACATCCCCTCTGTCACCCCTTCATGCTTGGGCTTCCTCTAGAATATTTACTTTAGAAGAACCTTTACCCAGTCTGTCACTTGCATTGTCTGTATCCTGCCTTTTTGGCATAATCAGATGTGGTCTAACCCTGCTGTATCCACGTTGACCATCTGCTTTCTCCATCATCTTTGGTAGTCTGGCTTCCAGCTCCTTTGCACTATGCTACACCAAACAGTTCCTGTCATTTTTCTTTATTAAAAACTAACAATGTTCCAGGAAGAGTGATGAAGTATGTATATATTATAATTTTACTGTCTTAAAACACAGGAGATAAATGCTGGAAACTGAGTATAAAGAGAATATGTAAATTATCAAAAGCTACATAGGTATTAAGTAGAAAAATGAGGAAGAATTATTGTCCATCTAATCCTGAATCCTTAGTAGCCCTGTTGTTACCCAGAAACTGGGGGTCTTGATGCTGCAAGGGACCAGCTCCTCACTTTCCAGATTTTTGTGCTCTTGATGAATGAATTTAATCAAAAGCTATAAATGGCTGTGTAGAAGTACAGGTACTATTTTTTGAATGCTGAATAAAGAGTTACATTTTTGAGAGAGAAAATGGGTCATGCCACAAAGGCATCTTCCTAGATATAGATATTTATGTCTTCAACCAAGAAGACAGACCATGAAGGTATCTTTCCTGGGTGCAAGTTTGTGTGCATTTTTATGTACATAGGAGTTAGCTTAAGGGTTCAGAGCACTAAGATAATTATTTATCTTACCAATATGTTTATTTAGCAGCTATTTGGGAATTCCAAGATGTCTTCCTGTCCTTTCCAGATGTTCCGTGTTCCCTCAGAGGCCTTATTTATATAGAAAGCTTGGGAAAGAAACTTAGGAGAGATAAGTTCATAATTTGAGTTAGGCTCCAGTTCAGGGTGTAGAGTCTTCCAGGAACATTTTTCTTTCTGGCGTCATTGGACCAGTTCTGTACATATTGTTCAAGAGATGGGTGCTGGACCATCTAGAGACAGACTGATTGTGAAGAAGTAGAAATGAAAATTAGGAAAAGGTATTATATGTGGTCCAAACTTGAGGATTGTAAGAACAAGGACTACAATGGTTATTAACCACTTTTATCAAGTTTATCCAGAGAAGCAATCTCATAACATTTTCCCAAAGCTAGAATTTGGATCTGACATAACCTGGGCTTGTTTTAGATCCCCTAAGGACTTTATATGGTAAGCCAAAAGAGGGATCTTAGGTTCTAGGTACCAGCCAAGAAGAAAGGACAGTTTCAGATCAAAGATTCTCTCTCCTTTCAAGACCAGGTTCTGGAGATGCAAGTATCTCCTCATATCTACAACTCGACAGAGAGATCCTGTGCTCTAGGTACCAGCCAAGACAAGAAGACAAAGGCACTCTCTCACGTCAAGACCAGATTACAGCTATGCAAACACCGGCTAACAACAAGAAGGTCACGCTATTAACTGTGAACTTCCTTTTGTTTTGTGAACTTATACCACTTCAACACTGGGATAAAAGTGGTTTCTGCTCATCTATCATGTACAAAGATGATGATTTGAAATTTGTGACGTTATCGTCTTCTCTGAAGCTAGCCTTTGAATAAACCTTTTCCTATTTATCTAAATAAATAATATCTCATTTAGCAAGACAGCAAGCAGGTATGCCTGGGTAAGAGATAACACCCTGAAAACAAGGAAAAAAAGAGCCCAAAGGTAAATATAAAAAAAGATTCTAATTAAAAAGATACACAAGGTGTATGCAGCACCTGTTGAGAGGGGAAGCAGAGATAGTGAGGAACGTATGCAACTGAAATGTGAGTTTGAAAGGCATTTTGAATTCTCCAGTGGTTGTTTTCTTCAGCATGGGGGTGGGAGGAGCACTCCCCGCTTCCAAGGTTTGACTCAAAATGACAGGCCAGCTCTTAAGTCTTGAAATTTGGATAATAAACGAGTAGGCTGCCACACAATACCTCCAATCATATTATTTCCTCATTGGAGAGCTACTGCTTTCAAACAGGTCCTCTGGAGATTGTGTCTGGGCCCAGGCTGGAAAGAAGACACCTGAGGACTGGCGATCAGTAGCCATGTGTGAGCAAAAAGATGTGAAGGCAGCACTTAAATTACAAAATCAACAAGAGCAAAACAAGCAAATAACCATGCTTAGAAAATTTCATTTCATATGTTTCACCCCTCACACACTTTCTGCAAAGTAATTTGAATTTTTTGCAACTTAAATCTACTTTCTTTTTTATGTCATTGCTTACTCATTCTTCTAGGACTAAATCTCACCAGAGAATAAAATCTTTTTATTAATCTGTTACAGTCTCTTTTTCTTTCATCCTTCTTTTAGTAGAAAATATCCTTACACCTATATCTTTATTCACTTCTCCTCTCTTCTTACCTCCTTCTGCAGTCTCTTCCCTTTTAAGTATCAGGATAATCACAGAGCACTGGAAACATCTTTCAAATCAGTGCAGATTGTGATTCATTTGTTTTTGCTGGTCTCAGAAGGGTAAATCCAAGTAGTTAAACCCGTTATGCCAACATCCCTGCAAGAAAAGCTGGGTCTTAGTACTGTTTATAAAAGAAAAATAATAACGTAGTCAGCTCGTCTTCTGCTAATTTTTACACAGGCACCACTGTCAGTTAACCAGATTACATCTGAATTGTCAAGAGGCCGGCCCTGCAGATCTCTGTAGGCACAAGTGGCAAGCGTATGTCGGCTTGACAGCACCAAATCAATCACAAGCAACCCAATGTTACCTCCCTCTTGATCAGAAACGTGGAGCTCAGGAGAACAAAGTAGCAAGATTGAGATGAATTCCTTCAATTCTAACAGAGAATTTCCTCGATGACAAGAGCACACAGAGCAGAAATGCCAAAGTCGCCTTAAGTGAATCCTCTGCTTAAATAGCAGAACGGACCATTCCCTTTGGCATTTCCAGACCATCCCGGGCTACTATGTCTAGCGGGCTGCTAGGCATTCTACACGCCTCCGATGGGCCCCACACCTGGTCGAGGGCCAGAAAGCCACACCTCGATGCTCTATTGCTCAGAAACGCACAACCTATTTATCGGGTTGTGGCAACCCCAAAGCAGAGGATTTGAAGAGAGAGAATTTTAATTTATCATTGGCCAGCTATTGTTTCTGCTACCAGGAAAAAAGAGTTTACTATTATTTCTTTTTAAAGGTTCATATAGTCTTAGCCATCAGGTTATCCCACAGATGTACAGCCGTTAGTGACCTATTGAACCTAGGGCAGCGCCAAGTTTTCCTCTGTTGCTGGTAACGTGGGTTAGAATGGCCTGTTACACTCTGCTCTAAACGAGCTTGATATAGGGAGCTAAAATATGCCCTAAATATAAACACTTTGAGGTAGTAATTGTGCCTTAGACCTTGAGACGAAATGTCTCCTGTCAGCCAGGAAATATAAAATCTGAACCAAATGATCTCTCATCTCTATTAATGAAGGAGAAAAATATAAGATCATCTACCTTTTTAAGAATTGCCTCATTTGTTGAAGTTAGGTCACTGAGTCCTTGGCTAATGCCTATCCAAAAATATACTGAGTGGGCATTCAGGCACTACTGAGAGGTATGGGTAAAAAGAAGACTATTCATCCCATAAAAGAGAGAGAGAGAGAGAGAGAGAGAGAGAGAGAGAGAGAGAGAGAGAGAGAGAAGCACTTGGGAACAAGATATTTTCATCAATATAAATAAGAATGGAGAGTGAGCTGTCCAGAATGGGAGTAAGAACAAGAGGCCCCACCACGGAGGACAGTCTTAGGGCTTTACCTGCAACCTCCAGTGTGACCTGAGGCTCTGTCCTGCAGGTAGGGATATAATTATGCTAACATTTTATCAGAACCTTCGGGACTCCCATTCTAGGAACAACAATAGGGCTCTGGACCGAGGGTCTCTTGATTCTTGTGACAGTAAACCAATCCTCCAGTGTGACTTCTTGCCATATTTAGAGTAAAATGATCTAGAGGTAAACCCACATTAGGGCGGTTTCCCCCCAATGGCCCATGTGCCGACAGACATGACACTTACTAGCTAACGTAACCATCCTTGAGGGAAGGGCCAGTAGTAACATTTGTTTGCCCTGTAACACGACAAGCTACAGATTTTTGTCCTTAACTTCCCTTTTCCTCTTTGTTTCCCCTCTAGTTCTCAGTTACAGAAAATAGAACTAGCGGTGCTTAGTAGGTCACCAATGAAAGTTCCAGGTCCCAAAGACTTTTTTTTCTAATTTCCACCTAATATTTGAAGCTTGCTGGGTAAGCAGTCTGTCTCTGGGGAGGACTCAGCCCTCATAGGATTAGAAGTCAAAATTAACATGCTTTTGCATAGTGTTCTTAAATCTTCCAAGAAATGCTGTTGGATTTTCATTTGGGAGCACAACTTATGTAATTTAATTCAGTTAACTTTTTAAAAAAATTCATGTTTCTTGGATACCAGCCTTTTCCAAGTCATTGGTGATACAAGGGGACAAAAAGACATATCTCTATTGTGATTTCAACATATGGTAAGGAGGACATTCTGAAAATTGTTTCAAAATAAAATATGTGAGTACAGTATTAGAATTATATTCTAGGTAAAGTCTGGATCAAATGAAAGATTAAGAAAATTTGAGTAGGTGGTTTAAGGACATTTTAGTAGAAAAAAGGAATCTAGGGAGATCTACATTTTAAAGTACTTGGAGGAAGAATTTCTCCAGAAGTGTGAAAATATTAAGTACCAGAGGAACATAAAGACAGTGAGCAGTGCCTTAAAGATAGAAAATGGCATGTTGCCTCTTAGAAAATTAGCTCATTTCTCTGTGTGTAGAACACAGTGTGATGAATAGATAAAGAAGTTTGCAGAATGGAAACAGAAGAGGTTGGGCATGAATATATGATTCTAGGCATATGTGGAGGAGTTTACAATCCTATGAAGTTCTGACCTTTTTCTCCGGAGAGTCATTAAACATTTAAAATATGGAAAGAAGTTTTCTAGATTTGTTTTCCAAAACGTTCTCTTTGGTAGGACAGTGAAAGGACTTAATGTTAGAGGCAGCAAGATGCTTTATTAAACACTGATGTAACATACTCTGTAAGAGAGATAAAATCCTAAATTAAAGCAGTGTCAGAAAAGATGAGAAAAATGAACTTAATGAATGCTTTATAAGTGAACAATAGTGAAGTTGATGAAAGAAAGAAAGCAAATCCTTCCTTTTATAATGAAAAAAATGTTTTGACAGAAGAGAGAATTGATTCATTTATTCCACCAAGCTTTGGACCAGATGAATCTGCGCAGCCTCTAGACTATTCAGATAAATTATTCATTGATAAGACCAACTTTGGAATGAGTTTTATGAGAGACATCTGAGATAGAGTTGTAGGTTGGGGTGCATTACTTTTAGTTTGGGGTTCATTAACTTTTAGTTTAAAAATAAACATGACTTCGGAGAAAGATGCAAGGAGAAACAGGCTGAATTCTGTTCAGTGATTTATGTTTTTTTTCTATGTTGAAATGAAAAAAATGTTTCATGTTTATAGGAGACAAATTCCACATCTCCTGCTTTAGGTTGTATAGAAAAGAAAGCATTGGGAAGGAAGATAATTATTTTAGTATTTGTTAGACTGACAATGCTGTCTGCTATTTTTTCTTATTATCATATGAAAATGAAAGGTGATTTCTGTTTTCACAATCTGAAGCATTGTGTACTCTAAGTGTTGTGACAGACTGGGGACAATAAGAGAGAAAGGGTTCTTCTGCCTCCTTATTCCTATCTGTGATTCTGTAAGTAGGTTGTAGCATTCAATTTTTCTATTTCTATTAAAATCTTCTGTTCTTCCTTCCATTTGTTTACTGAGTTTCTGCCTTGTTCCTAATACAGGTGTTAAAATTTACTCTTCCTCACAAGTTTTTTTCAGAACTACTTAGAAAACGTTCTGCGTGACTTCCCGTAAATCATGTGTTTTGTCTACTTAAGCCCTCAGCTGAGGTACATAGCATGTATTATTCTGCACATGTATAAATGTATAAATGAAGCTTAGTACTTGGTCTTCTGTCAAGATGGTTCAAGGCTAAGTTGCTTGATTGTATACTTAATCATTTCATGCTCACAGCAGTCAGCAGCAGTGTATCTTGCACTCTGCACATCTGACCTCTCCTGATAATCTGTGTGTTCCACAAATGAGTCTTCTCCTCTCTCTCTCTCTTCTTTTCTAGTGAGTGTGCTAAGGCATTCAGAAATTTGTTTTGATGTAGCACACCCAATGGTGCAATACTTAGGGTCTCACTTCAAATTCCAGACAAAAAAGAAGCAGGATATTCTGTGAGTAGGGCCCTTGGCCTTGGGGTGCTACTGCCAGAGGCTGCACTACTGGGCTGAGTCACAGAGGAAGTCTCAATTTTTTTTGGTCAGGCTGCTGCTCCAAGGCAGACACACAAAGGAAATGTGAAATCCTCCGGGACCAGTTGGGGGTCTTGAGACATGTTTGTAGTTTAGCTCTGTCAAGAGTGATTTGTGACCATGGAGATGAGACACTGTATTCTATCTATATCAGGACATTTTGTTACTTCACTTTAGTACATTTAGTACTCAGTAAAATACTTAGTATCTTTTTCCTTTTTTATGTTCATCTCATAATTAAGTCAATATTTCATAGAGACACTCAAATTACAGGCTAAGAATAATTTAGAAAGACTCAAATTTATACACATACAACTATATCATTTTAATTTTTAGTGACCTGAGAGGTTTTTAATATCAATTACTGTCATTGTATTAATAAACTATGAGTTCATTATTTAATTTATAGATTTTTATATAATATCCCTTTATCAAGAAATGTTAGTAGGGTAACAATTTTTATACTATATGCACAAAATTATTTTTTCATTGATTCATTCTGCTTATTAAATTTTTTACCTTGTCCTGTACTGCATCATAATCCTATTTCTAACATGTTTCTGATTTTGCTGTTATCAGTTTTGGAATCTATTACCTCACCAGATGGAGTTCAAATTAAGTTATCCTGCTATCTTGTGGCTGCAACTTGAAATGGCAAATATTATGTTTAGGTGGTAAGACTTGGGGCGTAGCTATTGAGACAGGAAAAAAAAAAGATCAGATTACTGAGAGAGAGATAAAGCACCCTGAGATAAAAAACTACTTCTAAGAAGTGTCATTTATAGAAACTACAAGGAGTGTTTCAGTAGTTAAGAGTGGTTCAATAGTTAAGACATAACAGCAGAGTGGTGCTTGAACAAGGGCTTTCTGAATTAAATTGAACTTCATTGACATCTTTGATGAATTGTACTTGATTTACGTTGTTTATGTCTGTTTTAATTATTAAATCTATATTCACCAAATTTCATTGTACTATAATCAGCAGATAGACACACGTCTGCTCAGCCCTGCCACCGCCTTTTAAAAACTTTTTTTTTTCTTTGAAAGCCCTCTATTTCATCTGGCAGATGCTGAAAGTATTAATGGTGGCCAAGCGGCTTCTGTCTTTTAATGAGTAGCAGGTGTGGTCAGAAGGTCTTATTATTTATTACTTCCTCACCCAGGACATTGTTCTATGCTTGTAAGACATTATGCGCCTCTCTATCAATGGACTCTTTATTTCATAGGGAGCATCTTGTGTCTGGACTGAATGTTGCACTTCACACTGAAACTTGATGTTAGCTACCTTAGAAACTATCTTCACCTATGGAGGCACTTAGGGGGTCAGGTGGAGCAACTCTGCTAATGTTTCCCAGATTGGGGGATTACTGGAGGTCATGAGGTAAGGGAGTGGGTGGAAGGGGGTGGGTATGGAGGAAGGTGATGACGGTATTTTTTGAGACAGCTTTTGCTTCTGATCTTCACAGTGTGATCAGAAATCCTTCTGACAGTATGAACATCCCAGGTGTGTTGGAACTGGGCCATTCTGGATTGCTTTGTTTGATGTTCTACTTGACTATCCCTGTTGTGTGACTAATGAGAAAAAAAAACACATTTCTGGGTGCATGCAATTTTTGTATGTTATGTCTGAGTCCAACTGACTGTAGGCATTAGGATTAAGTTAGCATAGTGAGGACTCTTTGAGAATAAAGAGTTTACATTTTGTTATTCACCTTCTTGGAATTTTTCTCCTACTTTGCTCTGAGCAGTTTGAACTCATGCCTTATGACTTCTTTCACTTTAAAAAACTTTTTCCTGAGGCCTCTGCTTTTCCATCGAGATTGAGAGAAATATCTGTAAATTCCACTGGCCTAAATCTCTTGGTTTAATTTCTAGAAGTATCTTGGTATGAATTCCAAATGATGACAATCTTCCTGGATGAAGAAAAGATGAAAATTTTGCAGCAACTTCTTATTTAATGAAAGATTTTTTTTGGTCTTTAACAATTTGTATGTACATATGCATGCAATTATTTATTTTTCATAGGCAAATTTTTCTTAGATAATCAAGTGGACCTAGGAAGGTAGGTATTGGGACTTGAATTTTCTCTTCAGATTATAACCTCACAGATTTTAAAAAAATAAATTGAACAGAGAGACAGAAAATTAAGGGGTTGATATATTTTAAATGTAGTTAGTTATCAAACTATATGAGAAGCTACTCTAATATAATTATTATATTTTATATAATTATAATTCAAATGTTTATATGCATCTATCATATTTTAACAAATAGAACACATTTAAGTTTAAGAAGTTTTATTTGTATGTTCTCTGGGATTCAAGAGCCCTTGAGAATGAAATTTAGGGCTTACTCACTATGCATTTCTGGACTGATCTAGTGAAAATCCTCTATTGGAGAGAAGCCAAGTTTTTATAGTCATGATGGGGATATGTGAAGGAAATATGAAGTCAGCTGCAGGATTTGATTTCATGAGCATCTCAAGAGATCTTTCAAATATGCAAGAGTTGACTGGAATGGTGTTGTATGCATTTTATTCTGACAATTTAAAAATTATTGGTTATATATGTAATTTGTGTTTATTAAGAAAGATATCTATAGAAACTATATGATGCGTAGGTGATCATAGTTTAAGATTTACTATTCTAGAAGAAGGAAGATACCATTAGCCAAATCTAGACAAAAGCAAACAGTGATTCTGTGGTTTTTGAAACTAGGAATCTACAACTTAAAAAGTCACATATTTCATATACCTAGAAAAACTTGATAATAATTTATAGTATTTGAAGAATTATTAATAATTAAGTCTAATATTAAATATCTCTTATTTATCATCTGATTTATCTTTCAGCAAGAATTTGTAAAATACATTAAACTATGAAATATCTGGAAGGTTTTTTTCCTAGTCAGAACAATCTTCTATTAAAAATGTCCAAGGCCGCCTGGGCTCTATAGTGAGTTCAGGACCAGCCTCAGCTACAGAACAAGACCCTGCCTCAAAAAATAATAATATAGTTCAGAAGCTTAACATGTTGTATAATAATATTTTGGATTTTATTCTTTAATGTTTAATATCTATTGGCAAAGAAGTCAATAACTAGGTTGGAGAAAAGATAAGCTCTTGAACAAATGTGTCTGGGAGAACTGGTTAACCACATGCAGAAAAGTGAATCTAGACCTACACCTTTCACCCTGTACTAAAAATCACCCAAAATGTATCAAAGATCTAGATCTTAAAATAAAAACACTGAAAATCTGCACAGTGTAAGTATCAATGAGCTGAGGAGAGAATCAATGTAATGGGAAGTTTTTTTGCCACCTAATCCTCTAGAATATACAAGAACTGAAAAAAGTAGACTTTCAAAAATAAAAGATCCAATTAAAAGTAGTCAATTGAAACAAATAGGCAGTTCTCAGAAGAAGTGCAAATGGCCAACCGATACATGAAAGGAATATTCACTATCTTTAGCCATTAGAGAAATGTAAATAAAAAATAACACTGAGGTTTCTTTTTACCCCAGTAAGAATAAAGAACTCAGAAAACCAGCAGATCCTGATGAGGATGTGGGGGAAAAAGAACTATCCTACACTATTAGTGGAACTACAGACTGTCTCTGTCATTGTGCAAATAAGCATGGACATTTCTAAAGAAATGAAAATATATATTTCATTTGACACAGCTATACTTCTTTGGGCTGTCTTTCCAATAGAATTGAAGTCAACGTGGAACAGGAAAAATGCATAGCCATATTTACAACAGCACAACTCATAATAGCTAAGCCATAGAAGCTGCTGATTCGCCCATTAACAGATGAATGCATATATATATATATATATATATATATATATATATATATATATATATATGGACTACTCTGTCATAAATTTTTTGAATCGTTTGCAGGAAATTAGATGTCTCTTGAGACCATTATGCTGAGTGAAATGAGTCAGACACAGAAGCTTAAGTGTCATGTGTTGTTTCTAATATGAGAAACCCAAAGTATAAGGAATCGAAAGAGCCAGGTAAGAGCGAAGGGAAAGATCAGGGTGACAGATCTGGGGAGAGCGCAAGGGAATATGGAAGAAGGCAAGAAAGTAGGAAGGGGAGAAGTGAGGTAAAAGTGATGAATCTGTGACAAGTACATGCACCGATTCCTCAGGTTGAATGTAACGATGGTGTACTGCAAATGTATAATAATAAAATAAAGAAATTTTGTGGAAAAAAGATGTATCTGCAACCAGGAAACCAGTGCACATAGTTAAACATAGATAAGAAATGCAACAATCCAACGTGAAACAGAAAGAGGTGTTATCCAGAGGTCAGGGCTTGGTAAATTGTTTTACTTGGACTAGGTGAGGAGAATCGAAATATCAAAATCTACTTATGGCTTTATGGGAAAAAGTAATTTTTTCAAGTATTCCCCGTTCCTCAAAGAGGACAGTCACTTTGCGCAGGTAATTTGGAGCGAAGGTACAGAGAGCTTAAAGAAGTTTGTAGTTCAAATAAATGAAAGTGAATTCTTCTTTTTTTGTAAATCTTGGCTTTATCAGTGGTTGTGCTTTCTTCTTTGAGGCCAAAGTTTGCGTTATGATTGTTGAACATCATTACTATAAACATATACTAATAAGAATAATTTTGGGGCAAAATCAGAAAGGGTTGGGGACCCCACATAACTTCTGTATCTTGGCTCAGTACATAAAAGCAGAACTATTTCATCCCTCAAAACTAGGGTAAATCTAAAAAAGTTGAGCTTTCCACACAAGGAGTCCAAAGCGATGTCTTGGTTTTTCCCTTTGTGAATGTTTTTGTAGTTGTTAGCTCTCCTCATGTTTATAGAAGACAGATAACTTAGCCAGAATTCAAGCCAGTAGCCTGTGGCCTATGACACATACGCCTTGAGAATGAAGGTGTCCCAACGAATAAAAATGTGAATATCCAAGAAATATTTCCTGATCAAACAGAGGCAAAAAAATCTTTACAATAGGCTCAGGTCTGTCACTCATTCCTTGCTTACTTTTGGTATGCCACCACCCTTTTATGGTGAAATATCTCAGCTATATGATGACTTTGATAACTGGATTGGTAAATATCTCTTAAAGATGTTAGAATACAGGTTATCCAAATGCAAAATATATGCTGAGCCTTTCAACTAGAGAGAATGTGAGATGTTTCTCAAAGCCTCGATACTCATTTCGAGAGGCACAAATCATAGCTATTTACTCCTGGAGGAAGCACCAACAGGAGATGTTTTTGAGTAGGAGCAAAACATCAGCCTTAACAAAAATTAGATGCTAGACAAAGTTTATTTTTATAAAACCTCTGCTTTCTCCATTTGTGCGTTCTTTGCTGCTAACCCAGTAACTATCTTCTCAAACTTCACTTCAGCAACCATCAACAAATCTTCACTTTAGTGAAAAAAACAGCAGACTTTATAGCTTGCATAGTGATAACTGCCTTTTAGTACAGAGTGCCTGAAGGTCAAAATATTCTACCTTTAAAAATAAATCTAGACAGAGGATAATTCAATTCAATGCCTTAAAGAAAAAAGGGTGTAACTTTTGATGGCACTTTTGTGTCCTCAAACCAGAGCCTATGGGTGGCCTCTTGGCATGCGTGTGTTGTGATGCCTTCTGCTTCCTCACCATCGGTCTTCTCCAAATTCTATCAGCATGTCTTAAGAGAGCTCATTTTCCCCACAGCCTCACCAGTTAAAACCAACATATAACGTAATAATGTACATTATTATAATGCGCATCATGTTAATAATAATGTAATAATGTACATCATGTATTAACATAATAATGTTCATAGCAGCATGATTAACAATAGCTAAAATGTGGAGAATGTCAAAATACCCATCAACAGACCAAGAGACACAAAAACTGTGGTATGTGTACACAATGGAGAACTAAACTTTCATAAAGACAGGTAGATTTGAGGCTTTTGTAGGTAAAAGAAAGCAACTTGAGATTATCGGGCTTAGGGAAATGAATCAAAAGCAGAAGGTTGAATACCTCATGGCTTCTTTAAGACGAGAAACCCGGAATACAGACATTCTACAGAACTAAAGGATTGTGACAGCGGGAGTTAGGGAGGATGGGGAAGGTGCGGGAGGGCCCACAAGTGGAGGGAAAGGGATTGTAATGTTGATGCAATATATACGTGTGCAAAACACTCAAAGTCAAAGCAATCATTGTGTATAGCATATCTCTCTCTCTCTCTCTCTCTCTCTCTCTCTCTCTCTCATATATATATATATATATATATATATATATATATATATATATATAGTGGGGAAATAATGAAAGCCCACAAAAACAGAGCTGGAGAGCTCTTACATCTTTTATCTCCATCCTTCCAGAATATAAGGAGAACTGGGAATTTGTATTTATTCTTATTCTCACCATTTGTAACTAAAAGTGTACAAGTTTTACTAATAGATAAGTTCTTCATTTTTCTAATCCTGATGACTGCCCACGTATTACTCTTTCCAAAGTGGTTTTTTAGTTTTCTTACTGTTTTAAAGATCTTGAATCTATTGGAACTTCCAGAGTTGATACCGTCTCTTTGCATGTCTGTTTTATCCTATTGCTATTTTTAGTGGATGGAGTTAATGACACAATTCAGGAGGAAGAAAGCCTCGCAGAATTTGATAGGAACAAGAGGCTGTGGTGGGCTCATTTGGTCATTGTACATACCCCAGCTTGGTACCTCAATTTTAACAGTAGCTCAAGCGCTAAGTCATGCACACAGATGTTGAAGAGCTGACCTTAGGGACTCCTTCAGGCTGTGAAAGCTATTATACCTGGCATTTTTCACTTTGTTACTGAGATGTTTTCTCTCTCTCCAGTCAGCATCTGATTTGCACAGCAAACACAATCTTTTGCTGGTGGGACAAGAGGGGTAGGATACAAGAGATTTCTGCAGCAGGCTTTTGGTTTGCAATTCTAGTCTCTAGATACAGCTTAAAATCTTTCACAGGTCAAAAACAACATTTTTTTGGCTATATTCTGTACACTAATACACACACAGACATTTGGGTATACTTATGTATATTTATATATTGTATGTATACTTAAAGATTTAGATATACACTTGGAATATGCAAGAATTAAAGCCTATTTAAAATAAGGAAGAGATAGTTGAAAACAGGGAAACTGACTTTTTGGAGATGAGAACAAAAATCAAAGAGAGGGAGAAGGCACGGGGAAGAGAAAAAGATTCAAAATCACAAAGATAAATTTGCAGCCGTCTCCAAAACAAATAAAATATGTATTGCAAATTTATGTCAACCAAAATGTTCTAAAAATTGGTCTTATTTCAAAACCGAATCATGAACTAAAGATTCATCTTAGGAATACTGCCTGCATTTGAAAACTGAGCCACATTTTTGCTGAGCTGGAAGTTCTACCCTTGTACTCAAAGTTGTCTTTAATATAAAACAAATAGTACTTAGTTTGTAAAAGAAAATCAAAATTTCTTGAGGTTTTACGTGATTTCAGAACTGTTCTCCTACTAAATTGGTTTACAAACCAAGTCTTATCAAATTGGAGTTAGTGTGTGACAATTATATATCTCTTGTTCTTTTATGTCTTTTCCTTTAAGTAAGGACATGTGATTTTATTGACTTCCACACTAACTGGAATATTTGCTTTACCTTATTCAAATTGTTTCAAGTAGAAAAAGAATGCTTTCCAACAATGATACAAAAGTAGCTCAGCAAGCTGCCTTCTTCCTGCCCCTCTCAGCTCATAGAAGACAGTTCTCTTCAGTCTGGAGCTCACGAAGTGTGTTAAGGGTCAGCCCAGGAGGGTGAGGGCTGAAGTAGCAATAGTTTCCCATTCCTGCCACAATGAGATCTGTACAATGTCAACGGGCTGAAAATAACCAAACAACTGAGATTGTGATGGATGGTTTTTATCTGCCCGATCTTACCTTTTTCAAGCTGAAGTCAGTTTTTAAAAATGGAAATCCTTTTTTGGGAGTTTTCACTGCAGTGACCAGAGGCAGAGGCCCTCAAACCAGTAACCCTTCCTCAGGGTCTCTGAAATGGAGAATTCCTGGCTGTCTCTTACCGCACCGCTTACATTCTGAGTAGACTTAAGATATGCTAAGAAGCAGTCCTAGACAATGCTTTTTTTTTTTTTACCCAAAACAGGCAAGATTAGCATCTTTGATCCAGTATTGTTGGTAAAAATGAAAGTCCATTTTACCTTGGTAAGAAATGAATTGGAACTCTACATCCAACTGTCAAAAAATAACTCATATTATTTGTTCCAGTAGAATGAATTTGCAGATAATAATGACTGTGCTTTTAATATAGAGACCTGTATCTTCCACTTAAGTATGACATCAATGGTGAGATATTTTTGCTTAAGACTTGGGACCCAGAAGCATCAGTTCTATTACAACAAACGAGTTTCAATGTCTCCAAGTCCTTCGACAAGTAAAACATTTCTTTTTTTCATCTGTCATTTTTTCCCCTCATAGCTTGAGCTCCACAGTGAGCCCCGGACCAGCTTGGACCGCAGCACAAGACCTTGTCATAAAATAAACAAGTAAATAATTAAAAGATAAATAAATGAAACAGAGGGATTGTAGCTACATTTTCTTTCATATCACAAAATTTCCTAATTTACTGCAAGATGTAAGTGACAAATACATATTTGTGCTTTTGAATATTTAATAAAATAGTTGACATATAACGCTGAATATGAAAAGTGGGGCTTAGAAAAGGTTCAATAAACAGCAGTGGTGCTCGTGGTGAATTTATGAATTGCGTTTCTACAGCAACAATGCAGAGCTTGGTTAAGACCTGTCATTTCAGCAATAGCCACAAGGTGGGAGTATTTACCTTTATGGTCAAGTTTTTATTATTTATTTATTTTTCTTTTCAAATTACATTGCTGGAGGAATTGAACGTTTTGTTGTTGCCCCTACTGCTTCATTTCAGAACAAATAAAGACATGATTTTTTCACTTGAAATAACCGCTGTTTTAAGATCTTATGAGTATGTATATATGCACACACATTATACACCTTAGTTTTGATATACACTTAATTTCAAGGGATTTTAATCCCCTTCTCTTGGAGACATTGTGTGTCTCAGTTACTGAATTCCTGGTAAGCCTTCATACTTCTTGAGGATAGAATGAGAAATAAATTATACTTCAAAACTTGAACATTGGCTGGGAAATCCTGGGTATAAATTGAATAATATATGATATAATCACAAATTAGGTTGCTTTTTAAATAAGTTTTGCTTTTGATGAATGAGGCCTGGCTAATTAGAAAATACAATCTTGAAGAGTAATAGACTAAATCTTTTTGACAGATTAAAGCTATTTGAAATCTGCAAATGAACACTGGGTGAGGGAAAACACATCCCAGCGATGGCACACATTGCACACTCTTTGCTCCAGTAGGACTAACATGATGATGTCTGTTCTTCTAAGGAAGAACTAGAATATGCATATCTATCCCTGTGTTATTTAGACAATCTCCTGGATTATTTGCATTTGAAAGGTCCAACTTTGTTCTTTCAAACCAAGTGTATCAGATCTACGTGCGAGAGTGCATTGCTCCTTAGAAAATAACAGTATCAGTTAAGTGATACAGAAACTTGAAATTAAAGTCTTGATTCTTTCACATGAAAAAGGGATTCAATTTTATACCCAGTGAAAGCTCTTTATGTATAAATTGATCCCCGTGACATTAAACAAAAGCAGATACTTTGTAATCAAGTTTGCTCATATCACTAAAGGACTCCTGAGTGACATGTTCTCCTACTGAGGACATAGAAACTCTATTGTTACTTTCCATCATATTTGTAAAGTTTCACAGAATTGATATACAATTAATGAAAGGAAGCCCCACTCTTTGCTTGGCATATCATATATATGAGTAAGAATATCACATGTTTTCTCTCTAAGTTCTCATTATTTCTTTTGATAAGGCTTATGATGTGCATAATTCTTAAATAGAAGATGAATTGACTTTGGGAAAATAAAATTACCTTCCAAATTTTGGTGAAGTTGTTTTGAAACAATCATTTCCCTGCCTTTCCTAACTCCTTTTCTTCCTCCTTGCTTCCTCCCTTCCTCCCTTCCTTCCTTTCTTCCTTCCTTCATTTCTTCTTTCTTCCTTCCTTTCTTTCTTTCTTTCTTTCTTTCTCTCTCTCTCTCTTTCCTTTCTTTCTTTCCTTCTTCCCTCATCAGCTGTTTCCAAACATCTACTTAGCTCTACCTGCTCAGCATTTACTGACATCATTGTCATAATGATGATCATAATAGTGATAATAACTATCAAAGATCAAAGACACAGATTGCACTGCTGGGGAGAAGGCAGCCAGGCAGGGGCCGGTGGCCCTGGTCACTGTCAAACAAACTCTGAAATCTTACCTGATTCTTTAGTAGTTAAGTATGTATGTATGTAGCTGATTCAGTAACACCTTATTCGAACATGCGAAGCATTTCAATTTTATTTTATTTAATAAATTCTTTAACTAGGCACTCAATATGTACAGTCTCACCAGAAGAGAAATTTCTTATTTCTTTTCTTGTTTTGTCTAAAGTACAGTGAATAGATTTCTAGGTAAGGAGACGCTGGTGAGTCACCCTCCTGACACTTGGAAAGTCATTCAGATCCCGTGCTTTTTGATTTTCCATCTGTACCATAAAGACGTTGTGCTAGTGAGACTCCAATGTCATGTCCAGAGCTGAGGCCTTATATTATCTAGGTCAGTTTATTTTTGAGACTGTGTTCTGTATAATTCCAGGGCTTTCTCAGAATCCATTTACTGGTTGCCTTGACAGCAGAGAGTAAATGTACTTTGGACATTATTTCAGCTAGAGGAATTTACCTACACCTTCACCCATGTTGTGCAGTAGGGTCTCCAGAAATCTTTTATTTGGAAAAAAAAAAAGCATCTACCCAAGATACTTAAAATTTTCCGCTGTGGTCTGAGTCTCCCCTGCTTTTTTTTTTATCAAGGAAAGACAAAGACCAAAAGAGGTTAAGTGGTTAAGTTCATGTCACACCATGGAAGAGTAACTCAAGGTAGAACCAAATCCTGGCCTACAGGCTACAGCCCCGTGCCCCTGTTCCCCGTCCTGCTCTGACTATAGCTGCATTGGCTTCAAGCTTCCTCTTTGCACTTCAAGAGTGACTATCTCAGTTCTTCAAGTAGCTTTTTGGCCTGTAAAAAAAAAATCTTCTTTTTCCTCCTACCAGCGGTGTTATGGAAATCAGAAACTCGTTTTCTTCCCTTGTTTCAAATATAAGGAAGGAATAGCTTCTGCAAGTCCTAATACCTAATTTTAATAGATAATGGTTCAAGAAACTGGTTTCAAAACCTGAACTGATATATATATATATATATATATATATATATATATATATATATAAATCACCCAGCATTTAGTGTCTTGAGACTATCCAACTTTGTTCAGCAAGTCAAAGACCATGTGTGGAGGCCGACTGGCTCATCAGTGCTAGAGGGCAAAGGTGGGTTACGCTGCTCCATGTAAAATGGCCTAGTTCTGCTCACATTCCAATGACACATAGTCCTTGGATCGTGATTTCATTTGTCATTGGGTGGGAGCTGACTGCACTGTGTTCAAGGAGTTTCTTTTCTTTGCCAGGAGGGGCTTCTTGCCCTACACCAGCGTGGAGGGAAGATTATTCAGCAACAAGTCTTGATTGCGCAAGTTAATTACCATAGGACACCTATTCAGCTGATTGTCAAAAGATACAGATTTGTCTTTATTCAGCAGCTCAGAATATCTGCAGTACAAATTCTAACCAAGGAGCATAATTTTGAATTCTATGTTTTTAAATTCAAGTCAAAATCTTGGTTTTGGAGAATTATAATCAAGGAGGATTGATTGAAAGCTTTGCAAATTGTAAAAAAAATTGTCAAAGGTATTTTTAAAATCTTTGCCATTGAAATGCTGCATATTTTCCCTTCTCAGTGTCTTCTCAAATGGATTTTAATCAATTGCATTGGGTATATAAAACTAAATTGCATGGAATACACACAGATATACAAAGAAAATCTACTTCATGTTTTTAAAAGGATATTGCTATGGAGGTGGTCTATTTTATCTTGTATAATGCTTCTCTCCAATCAACTTTCAAGGCAGAAGGCCTCTACAGATCTTCAGTTTCAAAAACCTATCTGTTCTTGAGGGCTTTCTTTTCTCTTTTAAGTTCTTCGGGGTAACGAGTCTTTTTTGCGTCGTGCTTTGCTTTTATTAAAATGCTCAGGTGACACGTGAAATTAAGGGAGAACATTCAACACAAGAAATAAGAAAAAGAGAGAGGAAAATGTCCAAGGAAAACCTCAGACTGGGTACCCCTGGGGATCGAGGAAAGAAGGAAATTTCTGAAACTTTTCTCGTGGAAAACAGATATATCATTTATAGTTTAAATGAGTATTTTGAGAACTTAGTGCTGTATACTTATGCTGTTTTCTACTTGCAGTTACTAATAAAGAGCCTCAATGATTGTAATCAGAAAAATATGTCTATAGTATGGGATGAGTTTTCTGTCTGAATGCAGGACCCTGGGAATTCATTGGATTTTCGGGGAATGATTTGAACTTCCAGAGGCTGAAAATTATGTCAGTTAAGAAAGAGAACTTTATTCAAATTTACTTAAATTTGTAAAAGAAAACACTTCACCGTTATTTTTATTGCAGTAAGTTAACCATAATTTATGACCCAAATCAAGATAATTATGAGAACGAAGAGTGTTGTTAATAATTAAAGTGTCATAATAGCTGATATACATCAATCTCAGTAAATGCAGATCAATAGTTACCTGCATATAACAGTCTATATTGCAAAAAGTCTTGAAATGCACATTAGAAAATAAGTTATTTTCACTAAATACAAAGAATCCTGAATGCACATGGTTAAGTACTCAACCTACACTTGTGCTTCTTCACGATGCATTTTTCCAACCTTTGCCCAGGGTTGACATGATTTCACCTTAGAACAGGTTATACTGTTATTATTAGACTGATTTCCCTTTCTCTGCAATCCTAAAGGCCCATTCTCTGACTGAAATCTCATATACAGATGTAGATTATATCATGCTGAATGATTTGTTTCAATTCTTTGATAAATTTTATTACTTATAGTTTATGTTTCCATTGTAATACTTGGCACAAGAAATATACACAGTAAAGGTGCAGTAAGTGAATGCATGAGTTCTAGTATTTTTTTTTTCTTTTTTTTTAAACTAGGGATTTAACCCAGGGTCTCCAACTGGAGCTACATTGCTAGCCTTTTATTTATGTATTTATTTATTTTTAACAAAGGTTTTTACCAATCTGCATAAATGTCCAAACTGGGTTCCTGCTTAGCATCCATCCTCCTACAGGGGTGGGCTACCATGCCTGGCTAAATATTTTGAATAATTAGTACCATACTTTTTTTGTTTGAGTGGTCCACTGTAAACATTTCCTGATGCAATTGCTGGGTTCCACACACTTGTACCATGATTCTTTAGGGCCCTGTGTCAGGCTGCCAGTTTCTAAGGCCGGAGAGAAGCTGGGACGTGTAATGTATAAGCGTCATTGTAAGTTAATTCCTGGGGGCATCGGAGCCTAAGGGTTGATTGGTGAGATGCCAGCCTGTCTCTCACTACCTGCAGGGAAAACCCTTCAACCTTCTGATGCAGATATTCTTTAGATTTTCTGATCTTATTAAATGTTTTCTTCTAATGCACTCCCAACAAAGTACAGATTTCTAAACATTTTGAGGTCTATGATTTTTCACGTTTTGAATGGCTGTGTACTGACAAAGATGTAGGAGGTGTGAGAGCTGACATAATAGACGCTAACAGCTCCCTGAAAGTACCATTAAAATCTGCCTCCACAATAAATTCCTATTCCATTTACAATAAGCCTGACTTTTTTTTTCCTTCTGTGCTTCTGAAGACTCAGGATGTCTGCATTATTTATTATCATCTGCTTTTTAGAAAGCCTGCTGCTAAATTAATGCATTACAGATGTTTTTGAAGATTATATTTTCTTTCAAATTTTGTAACTTTTAATGACTGCTTTTGTAAAACTGATTAATTTCAATAACAAACAAGATAATGATGCTATATATTGGTCATAGGCATAGACAACCCAGAGGAGTAAAAGGATTACCCAATCTGAGATTGTACTTCAACAGATATGTAGTGAAACAATCTGACCTGGGTCTCTCCTGATCCTGCTGCGTTTGGCAGCTCTTACCTGACTTGGATCTTATATGCTGTCTTGGTACTTCACCTTCCAACCTGCAACATCTTCCTTCGCTGATGCCATTATGTCCAGTAGCAATGAAAGGAATGTATGGGAGTGCTGCTGCTACTGTTGCCTGGCATTCAACCCCTCTTTTATGCAAGCATCGCCCAATTTTGTTTTGAGGTGCTGAGTCACTGCTGATAATAGCCAGGTGTTGCGAGTAGTACCTCACCTCTGAAACTCATAGCCTTATGTTCTCACTGACCGAACTCAACCAAAAAATCCCATTATTCCAATGCTCTAAAGGTTGATCCATCAGTGGAAAGCAGGACCTGTGTAATGATGTTTTTAGAAAGTAGATGTATTCTCTCTTAGTAGCTACAGTACGATAATGTAAAGTTTGGAAGTGTGGTAGCCATTTGCTGTCATCAGTGTCCAGTGCCCAGTGCCCAGTGTTGCTGCAAGATCGATCCCTTTAGAGTGCCTGAAGAACTGACCTCCACAGATGGAAGATCAAAAGGTCATAGAAGATCTGAGTTTTTGTGATTTCCTTCCAGTTCCTGGGTCAAGCATCTCCTGGATTCAAATCTATCTGTTGATCTGAGATAACTCGAGCTAATTATTTCCTTTTTTCAATACTTGGAATTGAACCTAGGGCTTTTGCACTGAGCTGCATCTCCAGCCTTTTATTTAATTTTTATTTTGATGCAGAGTCTTGTTAAGTTACACAGGCTAACTCAAATTTACAATCCTGCTTCAATCTCTCAGATTTCTAGGGTTATAGACATGAACTACTATACTGACTTTTCTTTGAAACATTTAAGCTAATTGAGTACAATTTTCTATATCTTGGAAATGAAAATTAAATTTCAAATGCAAGACTCTGAAAACATTTCATTCGTTGCAATTAGATGTGTGGTGGTTTAAATGAAAATTGGAATATCCAGTGAGAAACAACTTTTAAAGGATTAAATATCTGAAGAAGTGACTATAGTGCTACTTGGCAGAGCAGGTAGGGGCTACGCATTCCCCGAGGTGCTAGTGGTTAATGATCCATAGACCAGGAAAAGACATCCTGCTTAACTCTGGTAAGAGCTGGAGAGATCAAACATAAAATATTCGCAAGATCTGCTATGGATCTTGATTTGTTAAGGAGAAATGATGTAAGTTCATGTCGAATTTACCAAATTATAATTCCTAACACAAATGAAGCCTTCTTAAAATCTTCATTGAATGACATAGTTAATGTAGAATATTTACTATTGTCAGTGTTACTTGCCATAATTGTTTTGGCAATATCTCATTTATGAAACACCCCTCCTAGTCCACCTCATTGTCTGCTCTTCCTATTTTTTTTCAGACACCAGATCCAATGGAATGCAATTGCAAGATTTATCTAGTTATACTTTTAGGTTGAATGCTCCCAATCCAAAACTCTGAAATTTGAAATGGACCCAAATCAACAACATTTGAAGCACCAGTAAAATACCAGAAGTGGAAAATCCCACACGTGACTTCATTTGATGGTTAGTTATAGCACAAGAACACTAGAAATACTCTGTGTGTGTCAGGTAATGTGTGTAAGGTATACATAAAACATAAATGATGTGATGTTTAGACTTAGCTACTGTATGAAAAATACATGCAATATATTATAAATATACATGTAAATATTCCAAGTTTCGAAAAAAATCAAAATCTGAAACGCTTCTGATCTGAGCGTTTTGGATAAGAGATACTCAATCTGTATTACTAGTATTGAGAGTAGGAAATTACACTCTGCATTAATACTATGATGTTTTCTGTTAACAAGAAATGCTTTTTGCTGGTTTCAGCTGTTCATTGAGCTCCATATATTAGGATATAAATCACCAGAAGCATATACATCCATAGGCTTAGTCTTCATAAATGATCCAAAGACATTTTAAAATTAGAGAACTCATTTACCAACTGATAAATTTTACTTTAAAAAATAAACTGGTTCTTTTAGAAGAGCTCAAGTACCCAATTTTCTGAGAATACTCACTAAAATATGGTAACGTTTTACTAAAGGAT
The DNA here is from genome assembly GCA_004027205.1 of Ctenodactylus gundi. Lineage (NCBI taxonomy): Eukaryota > Metazoa > Chordata > Mammalia > Rodentia > Ctenodactylidae > Ctenodactylus > Ctenodactylus gundi. The sequence continues at coordinate 263,773 of PVKB01001948.1, forward strand.
CAGCATCATGTTAAAGAAACCAAGTACTTTGTACAGATGCTAGAAGAAAAATGCCTTGAGAGCATCTCTGACATCAGAGGACACCCTACCCCCAGCAGGCTCCTGGGTGCAAAAATGTCAATCTTTCACCAGAAAATTGAGTTCTTGGGCCTCCTGCTTGAGAACAGAAGGGACCTCGAGGGAATTGGTTCTCTGGGATTCATTTCACGATGTTTAGTCACCTAGACACTCAGAGGCCATTGCAGCCAAGATCCAGGGGGTCCTGCCTAGGACATTTGCTGATAGCAGAACTTGGCATCATCCACATGATGTTGATTTTATTGGCAAGGGGAATGTAAGGGGTGAGGGGTAAAGGGATCTTGTACTCGGGTTTCAAAGGAAGTTCTGAGATGCAGGCAGGGAGCTCCCAAAACAGCGGTGGTGGAGCTGTGGGAATGAAGCTGATGGTGCCATGATGACCCAGGGAAGTCAAAGAATGGGAAGTTGACCATCAGCCAAGGAAAACTCTAAGCCACAAGTTATGCCTATGTCAGCCCCAAACACAGGCCTTCTGGGTTCAACTAGCGAGGTTGTAGGGTGGGGCACCCGCGCACTTTGGAACTCAGATTTTATCACCATTTGCCCTGGATGTTGGCCACGGAGCTACAAGATTTCGTGTGTATTTTGCTGGTGTTCATATTGTTTGGGTGCATTTTTTTCTATTCCTACCTTTTGGAGGAGGGATGTTTACTCTGTGTCATTGTGTTTCGGGATGAGGTAACTTGCTTTTGCTTTTTGCAGGAGCTAGCAGATAAGTGGTTTTAGTCTCAGAAGAAACTATGACTTGGGCTTTAGAAAATGTTGGAACATTGAGACTCTGAAGAAGGGATTGCTGCATATCTGATTGTGTATAGAATAGGTGCATTACGTGGTGAAAAATTAATGAACTTATTATTGTCTTTATTTGAAGATTAAGTATGGTTTAAAGAGATGTGTTCTGATGTGAAGTCGACTGAGGTGAACTGTGAATATTAATCTTGATAAGTCAATTTTATTGGATATAGAAATGCCAAGTAAATTCCTAGACTATCTGCTGAGTTTGTGACACACACGCACACACCCACACAGATTTTTTTTTCCTCTCTTGTTTATTCCTCTCTGGCACCGCTCGCTGTTTCCCTCTTGCTCTTCTGTACTTCCCAGCCACCGCGAATGGAGCCGCTAGCTTCGTTTCATGAGAACTTTCTGCCAAGCTTCTGCCTTGGAGCTAGAAGCCTATGGACTGAAACTTGTGAGCAAATTAGACCTCTCCTCCTTTATGTTGGGGGTGTCAGATATTAAGTTTTCGTTGGTGGCAATGAGAAGGCTGACTAATGCAAAACCACTACGTGACCTTGGGGGACGAGCTGAACTGTCCGCTGCTCCCCCTCCTTACCCCCACATACAGCGGTCTGCATCTACTTACTCAGGTTGATGTAAGGATCACCTGAGCTAATTATGGGACATTTCTCTAGCCACTACTTAGAGACACAGTTGGGCTATACTGTGATTAAAGGGATCAACAAAAATGATGGTAGCTGCAGTTGATAATCCAGGGGGATTCCTGCCCACTGTCAACGTCTGGTGCGCTACTCATGGACGCTGATGGAGAGATCCGCAGACTCCTGGAGTCTCTGCCACTCAGGATGGAAGTCTAACCAACTGTGTTTTGCATTTAAAATTCTTTCTTCCCTATTTGGCTCTATTTCCTGTGTTCATAGAACACCGATTTAGAAACAATGAAGAAATACTTAGCTGGGTTTTGATGTCAACTCAGGTGGAGGCGGGATGGGAAAATGTCAATCTGTTCCTACCATAGACTTCCAAAAAGGGCACCCTGTCTGTGTGCACAAAGGCCAGATGTGGTTTGTAACGTGTGCAAAGTACAGACTGACCCTTGGCCCCAAGCGGAGCCCTCTTGGACTCTTGGTCCGTGTTTTGTTCTGTTTGCCTCAGGGCGGTTGTCAGGCGCTTGCTCTCTTCCGCTTGACTGAGATTCCCCAGAGTCAGCTAATGCTTGTACTGGAAGATCATCACAAAGACGGGGAAGAGCCGTGAAGATTGCATTTCCTATCACCTAGGCAGGAGCGAAATACCCCGAAGTGTTTGTCTTAAAAGGCGTTAGAAGTAGAATAAAGACACTTCTCTTGACTCCACAAGCCCTTTAAGTAGTATGAAATTGTTTTCATCAGAAGTTGTTAGGCATTAAGTGTATTCACATGGTTGGGTAGCTATTTTTTTAAAACATAAACATTGCTAAAATAGCAAATTTTATGTTGTGTATATTTTATCATAATAAAAAAAGACAAGAAAAAACACTTACCTTGAGGGTAATAGGAAATTATTGAATATTTAATAATAAAAAAGAGGTTGTTAGGACTCTTAACAATTTTAAAACAAATTGTTTGCTTTCAGTGATCCAAGGAGGAGCTAAGTGAACTAAGCATAGACCTTACGTAAACCTTCTTGTTCCATTCCGTTGACTCATGGGTTCTGGGTAGCTCATGAGTGTGTTTTCAAATTTCTATTACAATAAATGACACTGTCAGTGTGTTTTGCTTTATAATCTAAATTGGTCACATTTTCTACATATTTCCTTACTCTTCTAATATTATAAAATGGGTTAAAGATAAACTACATAGATAAGTGCTTGTATGTCAATTTCAGCCTCTTGTGGAGATAGCATGCTATTCTGCAACAGAATGAGGCAATTCAGGAATCAGATGCGTTTCACAAGGCTTCTTTTCTTTTTTCTTTTTGGTCTTTATGCTCATTATAAAAAGAAATTCTTTGAGTCCCTAAATAACTCAGGAATGCATATAGAAACTTCAGAGATGAGTACTTCCCAGAGCGTCATGATACCTTGAGTTGATCTTGACAAACTTTTAAGAATATCATTAGAATTTAGAAGAGAGCCTCACATATGTATAGAGGGAATCTGAAAAAATCTATATTACTAATGTTAATCATGGGTAGTCAGAATATGAGAATACAGCAGTGAAATTTTGTGAGCTTCTTTTTTCTCACATGTATCATAACTCAAACCTGTTGTACTTTCTCAATATGTACATAAGTGTGTCTTATCAGTGAGAAATTGTCACATGGATGGAAGAGGTTGGATTTATTTTACAGTATCTTTTCTGTTTTGGGGAAAAACAGTGCTGTAAGCCAAGTTTTTGTTTTTATTTTAAATAACAGGCTTTTTTCGTGGCACAATTCACTTATAAAACTCACTCTTTCAAGGTACACAAATTAGGTAGTTTTTAAGTATTTTTAAAAGTTGAGTTGCCATTATACTTAACTAATCTTTGTCTTATGGAAGAGAGATTTTATAATTTTATTTTTTTCATCAATTTTATTTCATTTTAAATAATTAGTTAATGGTGGATTTGATTGATAATTAACATGTATTACTTAAGACAGCTTCACACAAGAATTGGTAAATTATTACTTCCATAGTAGAAGGATTCCTTCCCTCTCCCAAATGCGTGTATATTAATGGCCTTGAAACAGAGAGATTATTCCGGGTTATCCATATTCTGGGCCTGATTTTTATCAAGAATTTACAAAACAGAGAATTCATGCTAACTAGAGGCAGATTAGGAAAGCAGAGATGTGCTGCTGAAGGGTAAGAGACTGGAAGTGTGACAGAGACTCACACAGTTGCTTGCTGGAGGGAATCCATTTGGAAAACACAAGAAGGAATGTAAGCAGTTTGTAGAAACCCAGGACTCCAGTGACTAAGACACAGCAGGAAATTGGGACTCTTGGCAAGATAATAAATTTGTCCAAGAGCCTGAAGATGCTTCCGATTACCCTTTCCCCATCTCCTTTAGAAAGGAAGCAGGAGGCTAAAATGAGCCACGTTGTGCCGAGGGAGCTGAACAGAGATCACGGAGGTAAGCAATGGGTATTGTTTTGAGCTGCTTTAGTCCTGGCCATTCATAGAAGCAACAGAAAACTCATAAACTAGGATTGCTGGAATAAACAAGGTGAAAAGATACAACGCTGATGTGGCTACGACTACTTGTGGAAAAGTGAGGGAGTCCCTGGGCACCAGAAGGGCATCCTAGGGAAGATCTGCCCTGGTCATTAAGAGAGTCCCAGATCACAACTCTTATGGAACTTAAAGTGGAAAAACAAAATGAAACAGGGGAGTAGGGTCGGGGAGGAGGGAGGGAGGGTAGGGTAGGGTGAGGGACAGAAGGGGAGTGGGAAAACCCTTGTCCCCTTGACAAGATACATATGTGCACAAAATGCTCAACTCCATTGTAAACCTTAAATTTTGCACATATACATATCAATAAAATGGGGGGGGGGAAGACTCACTTATTATTACCATAATTCTAAATGGAAATGCAAATAAATTAGAAAGGAAACAGTTGGCTGATGGACAGGGATCAGAAATAGAGACTAGGTCACTCTGAGTACTGGGAGTCTGTAGAAAGTACCTGCTCCCCTTTCTCTTGAGATGCACAATCAGATCTCATTTTGGAGAGAACCAAGGGAAGGATTAAAGATTGAGAAGCCTGACACAAAATATTATTTTTCTACCACCCCCCCCACTGCTATTCTGAAGGAAACTGTTAACTGATCAGATCACAATAAAGTTTAAAATTCAATGAAAGGTTTTCTCTTCTACTATGTACTTGGAAAAAATAAATTATTTGAAAATGAAAATTATTTTCTCTTATTCTGTGAATTACATTTTTGACTCTATAACTCTATAAACTTTTACATACAATTGCGGTTTTTAGCAGTCAGGATCTCATACCTCTGCTAATTATTTTTCTGTACTTCAAAAAGATCCGAAATCTTGGAGGCAATAATAGAGGTGATTCAGTGAAGAAAAAAATGGTTTGTTCTTGCCAGCAATTTACTATGAGCATCTGTGCTAATTCCCATACTGCTCTGGTTGTTGGGTCTGGGATGTCCCCCAGAAGCCTCTGTATTTGGGTGTTGTGGAATAGCTGTGGAACCACGTGCTATTAAGAGGTGGGCCTCGTCAGGTGGTTGGATTATAAGTGTGTGGTGGATTAGGGGAACGTAGTAGTTCCTTGGCACATTTCTGGGTATGGGAACTGGAAAGGGGGCATCACTGGAACTGGAAATGGAAGGGATGAATTACTGCTGGTACAGGACCAGAAAGGGTTTATGTTAGTTCCATTCTTCCACCCTCACTTGGCTTCCTGTTTCCCATTCCATGAACAGCTTCCTCCAGCTAAGCTGCCGCTATGGGCTTCCCCATTGCCAGCCTTCTATGAGTGGGCTGAGACCTTTGAAACTGTAATCTGAAATAAATCATTCCTCTCTTAAGTTGTGGATTTTGGATATTCTGTCACAGTGAAGAAAAAGTGACTAAGACCATTGTTAAAGATTTTTAATTTTTCATTTAGAATGTAGATGTGTTTAGAAGAGGAAAATCCAAACACCTTTCAGTGTATATAATAATTAACAAATAATAAAGCATCTTGTCATTAAAAAAAAATCATACCCCAGGGAGGAAGAAGAGAAAAATAAAATACAATAAATATATCATCATGAACTTTTCCTTGACATTTTATATAAAATTTATTGTAATTTTTTTCTGTGGTATGTAAGTTGAAATAAATTCACATCTATGTGTCCACTACCAAGATTCTACAATTAACAGTTTGCTATATTTTCTTGACCATATATATCAATCATCCCTTTAGTCATCGCTAAATCTATTTTTTATTTTATTTTATGTCAAATGGTGCAGACTTCATCACTGAGCACTTCCATACTTGCATCATTGACTGGAATTTTACATATGCTATTTAAAAAATAGGCTGAATATGGATACATATGCTTCTCAATTTGGAGTTTGACACATGGAGTAATTCAAATTTGAACAATGATTACTTGACCAGAGGATAACTATTGTGAGTAGCTGAATCTGAGTCAGAAATGTGTGAGTGAAGACAAAAGCTTTTCGAATATAGTGCTAATACAATTTTCTAATAGTAGTGAGGAAGACTATATAATGACCGTCTTTATAATCTTTAAATACGGAATGCCTTGTTAGAAGAGAAGTCAGGGATGTCCCAGAAATCTAAAGTCTCGAGGTGGAAGTTGACTCTAATGGAAACTCTCTGAATCATGATGAGTCACATACTTTTCCCAGAAAAGTTTAGAGGAAGAGTGATGAAATCAGAAACTATTTCAATGGTTTTTAAACTCTCACTTTTTTGACCTATGCTGCCATAAGATTATGATACTAATTTCCTCCCCATTTGTTGATGACTAGGCCATCTAAATCTTGAAAGTGGTATATTTAGACAACTGTCTTACTTCATCAAGCAATTTGCCTGTTCAGACAAAGCCTGGTGATTTTATTGAACTATTGTTGCTGCCTGGGAAGGCTCATAACTTACACAGTTTTCATACTATATAAATTATGCACTAATGTTTGCATGAAAGGGAAATATATCCTTACTTTAATGACATGGTAAATTATTGAAAAACCGGTTACATAGCATCCAGTGATTCTAACACATTGCATCTCTTGTTTTGTCTATCTTTCTCCTTTTGTCATTTTGGGAGAGGATTGGGGCTTCATTTTGAGATTGGGTTACAGAGTTGTTTTTGCTACTATCCTTGAATGAAAAGAAAAATACCTGAGTAAGATTTACCAAAAGAACACAGGCAAATTGATGCAATTTCTTTTTGCATCTACTGAATTTCATCCTTGGTCAACTTAAGGTATTGCATGGATTTTTTTTTCAAGTCTGCAGAAGCCTAGTGGGATTTTGCAAAGATTCTTCCCAAAAGACACTGACTAATTCTTCTCCAACATGACAGTTGCCAATCTCAAATTAACACATGGGTAGATGTAGGCTGCAGGATGTATTTCTATAGTGCTTTGGAATCTTTTCTACTTTTATGCTAGTTTTGGAGAAACTTAGCATGGAGAGGAAGCTACATGAAGACAGACAATATGATTACTGTCACTTAGCCCTGATTATCTTTTTACACAGGTAGAATTTTTATAACTCAAAAGTCATGAAGTCATTTAGTCTCTGACACATGGAAAGTCTGCAGCTCGGCAGCTGGAGCAGAATAGTATGCTCCATCTTCCCTCTGCAAGTTCATATTCTAAATATCCTATCTATTCTTTCATAGAAAATGCTTGTGAACAAATACAGAATTTCCTTCAAGAGTCTAAGGCTGTGAGACACCACAAATTGCAAATTTCCATTTGTGGGACAAGTTTGTGATATAAATACTTTGAATAGACCAGGTATGTATAAAACAATGCAAGCATAGTTGACTTTCGGCGTTAGCTTCAGAGAAACAAAAGGAAGTGGTTAGGATTAAGAAAAAGTAGCAACTGCAAGAGCTACTTGAAGTAGTAAACTTCATTCATCTCCAGTTGAAAACGTCTCATGCCCATGCAAGACTTTTGTCTTTCATAAAAAAGCTGGGAATTCAAATTTAATATAATGTGATCATTGCTTGAAAATATGACAGACCACAGAAACTGTGCTCTCTGCTTTCAATTTAATGAATTCATGGCCCTTGTTTAAGTTTGGTGCATTATAGAAATAGGTCTCAAGGCACACTGACTACAGCCAGTATCTCTCTGTGCAATTCTCTCCCCTTCTCTGTGTGTGTGTTTCTCTCTGAGATACTGAATCTTCCCTAAAGACTACAGCTGCATCTTTACAAATAAAGAGTCTAATGTCTATGCCAGGTTGTATGGGTCTTGGAGGAAGCTAGGATGTCTGTCTCTTGAGTTCACTAAGTAGGTTGATAGCTTCTTTAAGTTCAAAATCCATTGCTCCTCCTCTCCAAAAAATATAGCAACTTCCTATTTTCAGGTGAATTTTGTGTCTGTTGGAATAACTATTTTTTCTACAATACTCAAAGAATTCAAGCAATTTTGAGCATCCAAGTTTTATGTGGCTTTCCATACTGTACTTGCTTAAACCAAATCTGTTATTCGCAGTACTCCGCTGGACACCACCGCTATCATGACGGGTTATATACACATTTGAGACTCGAATTCACACATATTGGAGAATCAAGGCTGTTTACTTCCAAACAATCCCTGTGCTGTCACTTCATACATAATTGAAAATATAAAACCTCGGTGGCAGTCCAAAGCTGAGTACACAAAGCTGTCTTTCCCTTTGAATGCAAATCGTTATGGTGAGAGATGGAAACTGGATTCAATTTTTAGATAGATGGAGCAGAGGTGCTAAGGCCTAGGGGATTTATTTTATACTGAAAAGTTAAACTATAGAAACATATAAAAGTAATTATATGCATACACACATGCTTTTCTTGATTATCTTTCCCACTTGTTATATAGCGAATAATGAAGTCATTACTTTAACATAGAATGGGTTCAATTTTTCTTTAAGTTATGGTGTGACCAATACTAGGACACTAAAGTATCTGGAAAGTATCTCAAATAAGACCCTTTCCCCCCACTTCTGTCCAAATTTGTGAAACTCATGCAGGGGATGTAAAGAGATTTTGTTCCACAAATTTTGGGCTTTTAGTGAGATCAAAGAATGCAACCTGACAGAGGATCTACGGAGGATGAAGAGAAGGAACAGGGTTTCTCTGGCAAGAGTACTCAGTGCTGTCAGGTTCTCTTTGCTCCGTTCATGAGGTGAGGTTATATTAACATTAACTGCCACTTCAGCAAGGAGGGTTTTGAGGACACTCTTGAAGAAATCTGGAAACCACAGAGGATGATGTCACTTGGCATTTCCCAAACATAATTAATCAAAGAATGAGTGATTTCACAGGTTTATCATAAGTCAGAACAATCAGTGTTATCATGTTGAGAACAGCCCAAGAATTTGTTGAGTCAAAAATGCATGAATGTTCTCTATACAGATGAGCGACTTCCTCAAGAAGCAAGCAGGAAAGAGGCAACTTGGATTCTTTTCTATAAAGGCTATAAAAGTCAAAAAAATCTCAACAGAAACACGATTTAAGGGTTAGAAGAATAGCTCAGTGGTTAAAGTGCTTGCCAAACATGCATAACTTCTTGAATTCGACTCCCCGGCACCACACAAGACAAGTATGGAGGCACACATCTGTAATCCCAGGACTTGGGAGGCTGAGGCCAGAGGATTGCCTTGAGTTGAAGGCCAGCCTGAGCTACACAGTGAGAGCAGGAACAGGCTGGACCACAAAGCAAGACCCTGCTTTAAAAACACCCCACCTCCCCCACCAAAAAGAATACAAAAACAAAACAAAACAAAACAAAACAAAACAAACAAAAAACCAAAACAGGGTTTACTGAATGTCTGGGATCCTTGGAAGCATCCCTCTTGATTAAACATAAAGGAAAAGAGTTTTGACAGGAAACTTCTAAGATGCCTCAGAAGTATCCCCTTAAGTAAACTCAATTCTAAATATCTTCTGAACTGAAATAAAAAACCAAGCAAGCCGAGCAAGATCTGTCCTGGTTTTCCTCTGCGGATCTTTTTGATCCTGATGTACCGTGAGGGAAGTTATAGGGAGGAGAAAAATAGCAACTGAGCAGAGGGATGAGGAGAAAAGGAAGCCTGGCTTCTCTTTGAAGCTTCAGATTTCATGCTTTGGGAAAAAGAATTCGAAATAAAATAATAGATTATTGCAAAACTGAAAAATCTAAAATCTGACTTGAGGATCTTTACAACTCTCCAAACAATTGTAGGGCTGTTTATTATCTAATTTAAATATCTTTGGAAAATTTTTGGGAAAAAGTGGAAGGTTTTTTTTTTCTGAGGAAAGTTTAAAGAAGTGAATGGGAAAAAATGGATATACATTTTGAACAATGGTCCACATCATGCTAGTAGTTACTAAAGGTAGAATTCTGAAGTTTGAATTGTTGTTCATAATTTTTTATGCTTTTTCTGACATTCAATTACAAAAAGTTCTTTGAGAAATAATAATATCACAATTCTATTTAATTATCTCATAAGAATGCTACACTGTCTTACTCACTTTCCTACAAAATACCTTTGACAAAATACTTGACTTCCAAAACCAAAAGGGGGGAAGCTGTATTTTACCTCATAATTTTTAGAGATCTGTTGTTTCTGTTTCTGTTTTGTTTTGTTTTTGTTTTAGTTTTGCTTTTTCATTTTTGAGGCAGGGTCTTGCTCTGCAGTCTAGGCTGGTCCTGAGCTAATATGTAGTCCAGACTGGCCTTGAACACACAACAATCCTCCTACCTCAGCCTCCTACCAAGATTAGAAGAGTGTGCCACCAGGTCCAGATTATGTGCTGCCAGGAAGTCAAACTCAGGACCTGTGCAAGGTAGGCAAGTGCTTTAGCCACTTAGGTATTCCTCCAGACCATTTTTAGATAATTTGCTCCATGGTTAGTTGGATCCAGAAACTGTATAGTAGAAAAGCCTGGAAGCTGCCATCCTGAGAGTGGCCACTCACGTTATGGCAGCCAGGAAGCAGAAGAACCAGGATCAAAACTACACATTTCCACTGCTCCCTCAGGGCCATCTTGGCTAGCTTCCCAAGACTTCTGAAATCTTGAGGGAAAGCATTCATGTTCCTATAACTCTTACGTTCTGTGTGCCTGTAAAATTCACACCGTGTGGATCATACCATCCATGTTGCTGGCAGATCAGACAGTAACCAGGCCTCGGATCCTGGCTTCAGCAGCCCTGAGTGCCTGGTTGGTTGAGCACCCTGAAATGATTCTCAGAGGAACGATTCCTTAAGTGGCTCTTCTTAAACAAGTGGCCTAGGGTCTCTCTTCTCAAATGAAAGCTTCTTTGTTTTGCACTGGGTGTATGAAAGATAGGGTCTTATTGATTCCATAAAGCTTTCAAGCCATCTCTATTTTTCTGATGCAAAGTACTTAGCATCTTTTTAATGCTGATCTTTCCAGGAAACTTTTTTTCCATGGCTCTAACTTTGCAGGCACCTCCTTTACATTAATATTAAAAATGTTTTACGTCTTTCAGTTTTAAGACTTACCCCCAGTTTTTATTGTAAGTCTGGGGTGATCCTCTGGCTGAGCCCTGCACACATGCCCGAGTTGTAAAGATATATATGTTTTGAACTCACTACTTTTTCTTCCATTTCGCTTAAAATGAAGGACATGTGACTTTAAACATAAGCTGAAAATGACCTACTGATCTCATGTAGTATCTATTCATCATCTTAAATGCATCAAAAAATCTGTTTTGTTTTGCAAGATGTTCAGATGAAAACTGAAATGATTATCTACTATAAAGATAAATTTTGTTTTTGTATCTCAAGATACTGTGACAAGGGTTTCTGATTCCAAATGGTATTCATGTCATTATACATGAAAATAAATTGGAAACTCATTACTTGTTTGTCTTCTAGGGAAATGAAGCTCTTTCTCTTGAAGTCACCATGAGCTTCAAATTTCCTTCCACCATGTGGAAGAGATAATAAATCAGGAACAGAATTACAGATTTAAACATTTGTCCAGAAACAGTCAGATGAGAAGCCAGGGTTTTCCTTGGAGAAAAACTGAGCAGAAAGTAGGAACCTTAAAAAATAATTGTCCAAGAGGTAAGCGAAAGCTAAGCAGGGATCCCGATTTCAGTGGAGCCAAAATGTTGGCAGAGCTCAAGAGGAAAGCAAAATGACACAGAAGCCAACCTAACGGTCGGCAGCAAGAATAGGAAACGAAACGTGCAGGTTATGAAGGCCTTTTCTCTCCAAAAGATGAAAATCATAGTCATCAGCTGATCATCAGAACATTAACATCAAAACCAGAAAGGAAATCCTGTTGAAAAATATTGTAGTACAAACTACACACATGTAGAAGGGAGTCATAATAAAGCTGGTCAGAATATTTTCATATCTAATAATTGGGATTTTGAAAATTTAAGCTTTATATTCATCAACGGTAAACATCTTCATTCAGTACTTTGCTGCTTTACTTGTTTTGAATATTCATGTTTCACCCTGTATTCTTCAAAAATGAATTTCATATTCACTTTTGCAATGTAAACTATCCTCATTTGTTTAATGTGATCTTATCTTCTTGAATCATATAAGGTCTGATTAAATTAGATAGATGTTGACTCCTGAGTTTCCTTCAGGTTTCTACAGATCCATTTATCATTTTAAAATAAATAAGATAAAAATCTGTTCAATGAAACATAATAATTCATCATTCTTAGGGGAGACATTTTTCACTATATTATTTCTTATGTGAACCCAAATTATTTTACAGGTGTTGTAAAGATCTGTCTAAATCTGGCAAGTTCTCTTTAAGATAATATGGTTACTTCTGTCCAGAGAGGATAACTATGCCATATGCCCTAACTGCTTGCACAGATCAGTGAACTCTGGGAACAGCACTCTGAAGTACAATGGGCTATTGAATTTACAGAAAGTAGGAGTGTCTTCAGCTGCAGATAGCTTTCTAATAAGCAGCAGATTATTAGTTATTATCTTAGTCCTTTAGGCTAATCATAAAAGAGGCTATTAGCAGGTAATGCATGAAATAAGGTGACTCATAGTCATATTTCTTTAATATGAAAGAAGAAAAACAGCCCAAAGTAGATCAACTGTTGTCAAATCTTTACAAGGCACATGAAATTCTCTCAAAAGGGTCTGAAGGCCATAGACTTTCTTTTGATTAACTGTGAAAGATTCAGTATTGCTTTTGTCTTAATTGGAAGCACATTTGTAGATTTGAAAATGAAAATTCAGAGATGAAAAGATGTGGTTGTTCAAGAAATGGGCACTCTGGGAGGATACGCAACTTGTCTGAAGTCTTACAAGTAGTTGGACTGACTGCCGTAAACACCTGGGTCTTCTGAGATCTGTTCTGCAGCTCTGCCGATTTATGGTTGAATCTCGTTCTAACTTTAGCACACTGCATTTAGTATCATTTGTGTCCTTGCAGAGCCAATGAATGTTACCTTGTGATGGTACATGACAGAAATGATAACAAGCGTCAGCTAGAGAAGGGTTGGATAAGGATATTAGGGAGGTCTGTCAATGCCATTAAATATTTGAAAAGATTGGAAAAATATGACATACGGTTAGACTTCCTGCTTATTCCTTTATTTATCAAACAGAAGGCTGTCCTCTTTCCCCAAATATTTAAAATGAGCAATATATAGGAAAAATTGATAGGTGCCCGAGTATTGGATAGTCTTCTCTGCTCTCATCTGTCTTTTTAATTAGCTATTCCTTTATTTGTTTAAACATTTACTGGTGCATATCTCCATGCCAGTTGTCTGCTCCTGCTTCCTGCATGTAAGGCAACTGTGTCATTGAAGATTCCCTCAGGAGGGCTGAGCTGAGCTGTCACGGCCCATCTGGGAGGCCATGAATAAAGACAATGCTGCAACACCCCAAAGTTACTTAAAGGAACCAGAAGCACAGGAGCTTGAGGGATTTTGCCCAGAGCATAGTGGGCTCTTACTGTTTAGCCCCACAGCTCATTATTGGATGGACACCCCCTGACTGTGAGCAATTTTTGTTCCTCGAGGCCTGCTGATCCTGGCTATATTTTTGTCATTGATTTGAACATAATCTGCGTGTTGCATCTTTATTGGATTGCCACGATTCATTTAAAAGGAAATGTTTTTGATCCTTGCTGACTTGCTGTCACGGTGGGGTGGGGTGGGTAGGGGGTTAGTGAGCAGCCTAGAGAAGAAAACACTTTCAGTACTGCTCCTGGGTTTATGGTTGGAAGGAAGGACAGCTAAAGCACATTAGTTCTTTCGCTATTCAGAGATTTGACCGCTTTAGCTAGGGGGCCTGGATTCATGATCCATTTTCAGTTTCCTGTCTAGCATCTATTTGATGCAATATGTTCCACGTCTCTTTTCATTAACTGAGGCCTATATGATGTCAATTGAGAAAAACTGTAGCTGATGTTATGAAATACTCGTGGTGGCATGACAAAGATCTGTTATAAAGGCCTTTTACTTTGTTCCATTGTGTATTTTACTATGGCGTTTTATGCCTGCAGCTTGGTTGTATTGAAAGAAAATATTTCAGTTGGGCCCCGCTGTGTTTTTTAAACTTGCTTTTGAAGAGCGAGATAACAGAAGCTCAATCTATAGCAAACTCCTGACATTAACAAATGTGGAACAAATAACCCCACGGATGCATATGATAGCGATGTGAACATTTCACTTGAAACCAAACCTGTGAACGTGGCATAACCTTCTCTAAGGGTAAATGAAGTTTGGTTTCACTTTAGTGTCAAGGATAAAGCACATTTTATGATGGTAAATTGTGCGGAGTCATTGAGTCAGCCTACCCCTGCAGATGTGGATCTAAAACAGGATAGGTAACGGGATTGCATAAGAAACGTGCATGCTTTCCTCTTTCAGGTGAAATGTACACGACATTCTAAGTCACAGAACTAACTCTTCTAACTTTTCACGGCACTGAAAAACGAGTTGGTGTGTTACCCCACAGTCTCTGAAACAGTCAGAGATTACGGTGAAAGGTGAAAGACAATGTGAAAACCAAATATTGTGGCTGAAATTTCAACCAGGTGAAGCAATAAAAATAAAACAAAATTGGAACCTGCCAATGGGTTAAAGAAAGTTATAGAGATGAACAAAACATTCCAGATCAAATGGGACATGCTGATTAGTGTGATTCAGACTTGTATTGTTGTTTGTCATTGTATTTTAACAAATTAATTAGTAGGTGTGAATAAAATATGAACGTGTTATTTGTGTGCATCCTTAGCATGCATACAAGAATTACTGAGGAAATCACACAATGAAATTTTTAAATATGCAGAATGTCCCAGAACAGTATTATAAGCAGTTACTTAACAATGGGCATCACCACCTAATACGAACATGTTTAAAGTCATGTAATTAGCAATATTAATTTAGTCTTATTATTTTTTCTCTTTTCTTAATTATTAAAACAACGTACAAAGATTTTTTTAAATGGCAATTTTTTTTTAAAGAACAAACTTGTAACTTTTCCTTAACATTGAAAGGAACGAGAAGTCCCTGACAAATTATAATTGGTGTACTAACACCTCAGGTGTAGTGACTGTTCAGCAGATGCTTTTAAATTATGCTCTATTTTTTTATATCCCTTCAAGGGAGGATGGCTTAATATCTTCCTACATTCTAAATTATGGATCCCTGTGTTTAAAAATGTTGGTCTATTATTAATAAATTTGTGCATAAAACTTTAAATGTCACTTTAAGGAGCAAAATTTATGGGTATCTACTTCACACATTGTGTCTTTGGGAAGCAGTCATTCTCAAGTCTACATTATTGTAAAGCTAGCCCATGAATGAAGATTTAAAAACCACCGGTTGTCTTGTTTCTATGGAAACCAGTAGTAATTGACACTGATTGCTAAACTCAGGGAAAGTAGAATCAGAAGGTACCATTATGAAGAAGGCACTTCTACAAACCATAAAGGTAAATTAGACTCCAGAAATAACCATTTTACTTTAGGTTTATTATCCAGGTAAAGTAACTTTCTGTACATAAAGCCCAGTTTATATGCAACAAGGTACTAAAGGCTACTCTCACTTTTCCCAGATAATGTACCTATTAAGGTGTGCTATGTGTGGCTGTTTGTATGAGTAAGTCTAGTACCAAAGTGATAGTTTTTAAAATTTTTCAGATACCAGTAATGGTCCACAATTTTAGCTAGTGCATGTATACATCACCAACGAGGCTACTCTTGTATGTATACCTTCAAAATTTGTTCTTTAGGCTAGGAACTAAATAGAATATTCTTTCAAGTTCATCAGTCGGCTGGAATAGGCTAAAATGCAAAAAGTATTTGCATTTTATACCTTTGCAAAGATATTTATATCTTTGTCTGGAAGGACAGTGGGGCCACAAAAGCTGAAATCGCTAGAAAATGAGTATTTGTGTAGCTCATTTAAAGTCAATCGCATCTAAATGTAAATAATGTAAACAATTCATTCCTACTTTCTTAAGTAGGAAGAAGCTAAAGAAAGAGAACTAAACATTTAAAAATCGTATTGTCAAACCTTGATTTTAAAACATTACTATTGTTTCTAAATACTTTCCTTCATTACTTATTATCCTATGTATAGTACACAAGATTTCTAGAGATCACTTTCAAGTCTTCTCAGAATTTCATCATACAAAATTCTACGTCTACGTGGCTACATAATAAAAGCCAGGCTTCTTTGGAAGGGCTGTTGACTGTGTTTGACTGTGTTGTGGCTGTCCTTCAGGTGGTCTGGAGACCATTTATGAATTCCTAAAAAAATGAAACAACTGTCCAGAATATGAATATGCTTATTTCAGCAATTCCTCAAGCCTTCTGTGGCTAATGGGTTAAGAACATACCAGGGCAGCAGTTTGTAGAATGGCCCATAAAACTCAGGAATGTTAAGACTCTACCAGGGAGTTCAAAATTTAAGAGCTTTTATGATAACTACTAACACACTGTGTGCCATTGACTGGGAAAAAAAATTGATGGTGTGGAAAACGGATGTCTTAGTAGCACAAATCAAATGGTGGCACTAACTATACAAGGTCTGAATATAATGAACAGTATTTTTTAGAAGCATTTCAACTTACTAAGGATACAGCACATGGTTATGAATTTGAATTAACCTCGACCATTTGTTATGTCTTTTTAGTACTCTGCATCACAAAATGGAAAGTGTGCACACATCTTTTTTGTTGCACACTGAAATGTGGTGGTTCTCAGAGGGGCAAAGCACTCATGCAATTATTTGGGCAGGAGTTGATCTAAGGGTGTTTCTATTTTATTTTTTTCAAAGCATCATTTCACTTTAAAGAATGAATGAAAAAGTATATTTATTCAAACTCAGACATTTGGCATATATTTTTGAGAAAATGAGTGAAATAGTATTGTCACAAGAAAGCAACTGAAAGTGTACATTGCAAACATGGTAATTGAGGATTCAAGAGGAAAGTAGTACCGTGATAGCCTTGTATTAGTCCTGATCCATTTGACAATACGGGAGAAGCTGGCAAGATTGGTGGTAATATTATAAAGGTGCCTGGAACAAGGTCTGCCCCTTGAATGATTATTTATTCTTCTAAAGTATTTGGCCAAAATCATGTGCTGCTAGAGGAACTCGGAAATTCAACATTAGTGCTTTTGGAAAAGTAAACATCATCTGTTCCTGCAGGTGAATTCTGTATCTTCTCCAAGGCATACAGAGACTCTAAGTGCATCATGAAAAAAGGTATCAATGTGAAACTTAGTTCAGTAGTATGTATTGTGAATCAAAATACACCAGGAGAAATGATTTCACATTTTATACAAAATCAAATGCAGACACTGAATAAATGATCAATGGTGTCAATCAATAGTATTAATTTGTGCGCCTCAACCAAAAGAACAATTTTAGGCAAAATCATAAGGGAAAGCTCTATGCATTTTTCTAGTCATTTAATTTTATGACTTTGTATTAAGAGGGAAACCCAACCTAACGTGTAAATGGTTCTTAAAAGATTTTCAAGGATTCATAGAACTTGGCCATTGTTGATAAATCACAGGTGGCACAGAAATTTCAAGTGAAAGTTGACTTTCCCTTTGCTTCCTTGCAGTACCTAAGAGTTTATACCCTTTCTTTTTCTTTCTTAGTACTCTTTTTATCTTCTCTATTCCTTCATTTCTTTCTCTCCTATCTCTTCCTCACATTCTCTCTCTCTCTCTCTTTTTTATTTTTTGATCTTGGAATCACATAATGTACCTGTTGGAGTTTTTAAAGAAAACAATTTTCAGTTAAAGGGGCTGGAGGACTGGCTCAATGGTTAAAGCGCTTGCCTAGCAAGTGCTAAGTCAAGCACTAAGTACCAAAGTTGTATTCCCAGTAATACTAACACCAGGGAAGCTTAAGAAGGAGGGTTGCCATGAGTCCAAGGCCAGCGTGGGCTTCTTAGTGGGTTCAGGACCAGCCTTGTCTACAGAGTGAGACCTTGCCTCCAAATAATGTTTCATATTATTATTAGAATTACTATATGATCATTCAAGAATAATGTACAAAGTATCTTTCCTGTTTATGCTTTTAAAATTTTATTTTAATTCAAAGGAAAAGCTAGTATAAAATAGTATTTTTCTCCTTGGAAATTTGCTTATTGCAAATTCTGAATGAATTATTGATAAATATTCAAGCACACAAGATTGTAAGCAATAGATTAGAATCTAATTTTTCTCCTAGACCAAGAGGTTTATCAGGTAAATATTGAACCCCACAACAGATGATTTGTGCATAGCCATGGAACTTATAAATATGAAGAGAATTATTGCAACTCTGACTGAATTCTGTTTATTGTTCTTATTATACACAATACTAACTAAAGTAGTTGTGGAAAATATCCAGCACTTATTACGAAGCATGCTTGATGAAGGGAAATTTTGGCTTTGATGATTGACGGGTCACGAACATAAACTAAGTTTGTAAAACTGTAGGTGCGAGAACCCTGAACTAGGGTACAGCACTGCTGAGGAAATCTATTGTTGTAGGATAGTCTCTAAAGCCTTAGGACAGTAGCTGTATTTGAGTCAAGTGCATGCGCAATAAATAAAACTTAAAAATAAGAATTCTGGAGACATGACTTCCTTATGGACTCAGGATTTGTAGAACACTAGTGCTGCTGTCGCAGAAGAGGATTCAGAGGGACCATAGCAAAGGCCGTTGATTGCTGGGACTTGATTAGCATCAGTCTCATCTTCTGTTCCTCAACAAGGAAAGAACTGTTTGGTAATGAGGATCTACTGCACGTTCTTCAGGTTCATTGTACATAAATATAATAAAATATATAATCACCCTTACAGAGATTCGTTTAGAATTTTCAACAAATCCTTCTTTTGTCTTTTATAGCACACTCTCTTTATTGTTAAGGTGGATCTGTAGGCAGTGGGATTTGTATCTCGTACCTGAATACTCGAGCCAGGATTCTGATTCTCGGAATAGGTAAGGATCATAGCATTTGGTCCTTGATCATTCTGAGTCACTGGACCAAGGCCATACACAAACCCCTCCCTGGAGAATATCTCTTGTTTCCTCTTGCTCTGAGAACTCTGCTCTATGGTTAATTATCTCAGGGGTCATTTTTTTGATGATTGCATACATCATCAGAATATCGTATATTGCAAGCATGCAAAACACCTGCTTTTCAGATTAAAAAAAAAAACTCTCAATGGGATCTTAGTAGAAGCTATTTCCAACAGAGCAGGGAAAACTTCCTTTTACATAACAAGCATTATTTCCAAGATTTGATTTTGTCATTGCTTTTCGTTTTCTGTAAAGCCTGCTTGATACAAAAGGTCAACGTATCAGCAAAACATAGACAGATTTTTTTGCTGAATGACATAAACCTGTCAGAACGCTGAGCTTTGATGTTCCATTAAGTGATCGATGGAGATTACTGACTTTTGGCTAAATGCTACTCAACCAGATAAGGTCAATACCTGTTAGTTCATTGGTGGAATAATTAATCAATCAATACAGGATGCTTGAAGTCAGGGAGAATTATTGTCAGGCTTGTATCTCCGGCTTTGGTCACAGAAATTATTTAAAAACATTCTTGTAACATTAACCCGTTCTGTGCAGGTTTAGTGTAACATTATTCATCCAGGGAAAAAGAAAGAGAAGAAAAAAAATTCTCTATGAGCAGCTCCCCTTGTCACCTTGAGCTCCCAGAAGGAAAAGCTTCTAACAAGCAGAGTGCATCATCATTAGTTCTTCCTTTCACATCCTCATACTCGGCTTGTAAAATAATTACATGCAATTTCTCTATTTTACAGTTGGACCACATGACTCCCTGTTCTTTTGCACAGCAACTCACCCCTCCCCCAGACTGGCTCATTGAAGGCAGGAACTGCTCACCTTTAAGCATCTCTGCCGGAGGCTTTTATGGTGGCTGCTTACAGCGTTTCCTAAGAGCTGAAAAATAATCCCTTGGCTCACAGAAAATTCTCTCCCCTTGCTATTTCCTACTTCCAAGGCAACCAAAATGCTCCCGCTTATAAATGTAGCACACAAGCATTTTTGTATTTTTGAAGTTGCGTATGTTAATCTCTTTAAACTTGGAGTTTTGAAATAATTTATTATACTCCTTGTTATAGGATGCTTACTGGTTCTAACTACTTACTGTTTTCTTCTCTAGGATAAAGCATCTTTTCTGCATAATTTTACAAACTTTTTTTGCAGAAATAAAGAAAGTACTTACTTCAGTAGATCATCACTGCATGTTTAATGTGAGTAAGGTGTAGTAATGATCTTTCTTTCAAGGGATTTGACATCTAAGGAACACCACGGTGCTTCCTGGTGTTCACATGGTTTCTTCATCTATATCTTCATTCAATCTCTCCATGTTTCTGTGAAAAAGACAGTAGAAGAATTATTAGTGCCACATATCCACTGAAAAAAACTAGAAACTGTGAAGCTTACTTCTTGGTGAGGTCACATATTTAGCATATAATGCAGAAATCGATGGCAAAATTCTCAGATGCACAGGAAGCTAACCTGAAACTTCTTGACAATTTGCACTAAGGTGACAGAAACCATATTGCCAATATAATGCAAAGTAAAGACCTCTGTGAATCATTAAGCTCTCTTTGTGTGGATTTTGAAGTTATCCCTAAGAAGAAAATATTAAATATAGAATAAGCTAAATTGCTGCTTCACACTTTAAGTGACTTATTTTAGCTGAGCTTTGCATCAACAAGCATTGCATACACACATCTGTGTCCTTGTCCACTTTTATGTAGCCAGATCAGGCATATCCCTAGTAATCTGTAGGTAGAAACAAGTGTTCTTCACTAAAATGAAGTATCAGTGCAAACTTCAAAGTTAAAACAGGAGTAGGAATTGGATTTCTCAGAGATCATCAAGTGGACTAGAAAGGAATTTATGTCAGGATATGCCTGGCATGTGGTTATGGCCTTGAACTAGTATCCACGTGTCCTCCCAGAGACAAAGTGTGCTCGCTACTCTCTAGAGAGTTAATGTGGGGTGATGGAGGAGCACAATCTTCCATGGAACAGGACTTACTTGAGAATTCTGGAGTTATCTCCATGCTTGCAACACTCTTTTAAGTGAGCTCCTGCATGAGTATTATCAAAACTGTAAACTCTGAGATGAGGGGCTTTAACTTGAGCACTCATGTTTTAGGTTTGGTTGCCTTGGAATCTTTGCTAATCTTCTCCTTCCTAGCTAAAGTGTATATTCTTTCTTCATGAATCGGGATTATTTTCTGCTAACTCAATGCTGAATTGTAACTCTATGAGTTTCATGAAACAAACCTTGAAAAAGAAAAAAAAAAAACTAAAAGAAAGCCCAATACATTAACTTACTACAGTACCAAATGACCTCACTCAACACAAAACAGAAGAATCATCCAGAGGGGTCCTACTAGAATTCCAGATCAATACAGTTGAGAATACAAGAAAATGGTGACTGTTTCAAGCCACTATGATTTTAGAATCATTTGCTGCACAGTGATGGGTGATTTACAGGACGTGAACAAAGGAAAACAGTGGTAGGAGTTGAAGAAGGGAAGAAAAGGCAACAAATAACCCATTAATAAAAAGATTACCACTGCAAGAAACTGAGCATCTGGCTTCCAGAACCTCTGAGACAACATAGAATGTTGCTTGGCTTGAAGGCTCTTCCCGGGACTAAGACTCAGCACTATCAGCTTGCTGTGCTCGCAAGACTGAAGTGCTCCTGTGCCCCTAGGAAGACTGAGCCAGGGAGTGCAGTAAGAGAGTGAGGGTGTGTGCAAAGGGGCGTGCCATGGGGATGAGTGGATCTGAGGGCCTCTACCGCACGTGGTATGGGTCCCACCTTTACTCTTTAAGAGCAGTTCTAGAACAGGATGCCATCGTAGCTCTTTGGGACTCTGTTTTCTGCCAAATATTGTATTGATTGCAACACACATGTTCTACACTTCCCGGTGACTTAATTACTCAGGGACCAAGTAGCATCTATTTTTGCAGACCTTAACCTTTCCTAGGCAAAATTAATCCCTTCCGTGTCTTCATATTCTATGACAACTTAAAACATGAGAATGCAGCACTTAGTGTCTTACATTTTCTTAGAGCTTACAGCCTGCATTTCTACATTTCTATTTCTATTCCATGGCCCACTCCACTCCATCCAAGCTCCAGAAGAAAAATGGGCCAATTTATGAAGCCTTGTGGACCTTTACAATTTTCTCTATGGACGCCTTATCTACAGCTTAATAAAGGACACGCAGAAGATGCTCAAGCCTTCTCTATTGCACTATAATGAATGGAAATAAATGTTTCTGCTATGCTATATCTTTCAGAGACTATTTATAATTGATTTTAAAAGAATATGGGAGTCTGGAGGAATATCATGTATATTAGAGCACTTGTCTAGCAAGCCCAAAGCCCTGAGTTCAATTCTCTAGAACCACGTAAGCTGGGTATGGTGATGTATGCCTGTAATCTAAGCAGTTGGGTTGGTGAGACAGGAGGTTTGTTATGAATCTGCTACATAATGAGTTCAGGACAGCCTGGGTTTCAGAGGAAGAACGAGTCTTAAAAGTGAATAAATAGAAAGAATATAGAACATTTTCTAAATGCCTAATCTAAACCTGTTTCAAATTAAATTCCCCTATATTAAGGGAACTAAATTTAACAATGAGTAAACTAGAGACAGACTTAATAATAATAAAACCAGTCTCAAGGTTATTGGTGGACTGGCAGCTCTCATACGGCCTTCGGTGAAATAATAATGCCATTGCAGTACAGCTTACTGCCAAGGAGAACATACACAAGATTTCTGCTTTGGGAGTGATTTTTGGTCCAACTCTAAAATCATAGTGAATTATGATGTAGGTGATATATTCAATAAAAATATGCTTTTCAAAAGACTATACACAAAACATCACATTGAACCCTAAAACCATAGCTAATTCTTTGACAATAGAAAAAAAATGTAAAGAATAAAAAGAATGGATATTAATGTACACATCAAGCATTTACAAATGTCTACAAAAATGTCTACAAACATCCCTGCAATATGAACATACTTATAGCCATATAACTTTTTTAGTATATTAGTAACGCCATGGGGATTGAGTGAGTAATCCCTGAAACAAACAAACAAACAAAAAATAGAAAAGAAAAAGAAGAGAAAAATAAAGAAAGCTTAAAATTGAGAGGGATCCTTAGGTCTTCACTAGCTTGTGGCTATAAAGTTCAAACGCACCATGGAGGCAAATATCCGCACACTGGTATTCACGATAATCTCACGTGGACACTACCGAACTATATAGAAAGAGGTCATCTGAAGGCAGAATTATTATATTTACTTATTTTTGTCCTCTTACTCATAGATTGTTTTCAAAATGGAATATAATGAAAAAGAACAGTATTCCTACTCCATCAAATCACTGAAAGCCCAACATGGAAAGTCCCAGTGTACAGCAAAGTGTGCAAGGTCCCAGTGATCCACCCACCTTCTACCCCAGCCTCTTTGCTGTGTATCTCCACATACCCACTTTCTGTCATCGTCCCTCTCGTCTTGCTACCTCCTTGTCTGGATTTCCTTAAACTTTAACTGTTGATTCTTTTTTTTTTTTCTTATTCATTCATAAAGACTCACTTCAGACAATGCTCTTCACAGAAAGCCGTGAGGTGAGATCACAGGACTCCATATTTTTGTAATGTCCTGTGAACAACTGTACATTTGTGTAAAAATCATCACAGTCCAGGCCCGAGTATTTCTATTACTCTAAAAACTTTCCTTATCCCACTTTCTATTAACTTCCAGTCTTTCCAGACTCAGATTGTTCTGTTTCTGATTTTATTGATTTAAATTTCTTTGTACATTTCACAGATCTAGAAGCATATAACATGAGTTTTTGTTGCTCACTCACATTGTGTATGTGTCAGGGGTACATGACTTCTTATTGTTAGGCCATACTCTCTTCTATGGATGTGACACAGCTTATTCATCCTTTCACCAGTTGATGGATATGTGTTATCACTTTTTGGACATCATGATTAGTGTCAATGCACATTCACATGTAATCTTTGGGTGGATATATGCTTTCAGTTTTCTTGGGTGGGTTTTCTGGGCTGCAGGATATGTTGTATTTAAACTTCTAACAAACTATCAAATCTATTTTTTGCAAAGTAATCAAAATCGTTTACACTCTTACAAAAAGCATAAGGATTCTAATTTCTTTGCAGTCCTGATATTTGTTTTTGCCTGTCTTTTCATTGTAACTGGTAGTTACAAAATGCTACCTCACTGTGGTTTAGATATTCACTTCCTTAGTCACTGATGTTGGGCATTATTTTTATGTTTTTTTTTTCTTGGCATTTGTGTTAGCTTTCTGTTTTTATAATCTCTTGGTTACAAAATACCCTGGATAACTAGCTTAGAGGAGGAAAGGTTTATTTTGGCCCACACAATACTTTTGGAGGCCTCAGTCTATGGACATCTGATGCCATTGGTTTAGGACTGTGACAAGATAGTAATATCATGATGGAGGGGCACAGCAGAGAAAAGGTAGAGAAAAGTCACTCACCTCATGGTGGCCAGGAGGTTGAGAGAGAAAGAGGCAGCGAGAATAAAGGGGGCTGGGAACAAGACATAGTTCCCAAGGTGGTGCCAGTCAAGAGCCAGTCTCTTTAACTAGCCCCAGCTGCTAATACCTCAATCAGCTACAAAATCATCAGTATATTAATCATGAATTTGTGCCTTCATTACCTGATCATTTCCCCCAAGCAGTACATCTGAATGTGGTGGCACTGGGGATGAGGCCTGAGACACAGTGAGCCCTTTGGGAAACATTTTAGATCTAAAACAACAACAACATTCTTTGATTAAGTACTTATTTTGATTTTCTACCCCTTTGTTAAATTGAGTTTTCTTGTTGTAGAGTGACAAGAGTTCTTTACATATTATGAATATAAAGTGTTTGTCAAATATATGATTTCAAAATGTTATCCCAGCCTGCATGAAAATATTATATTGATATATATATCCATTAATATTTATATATTTTCATATTTATATATCTCAACATATAAAATAAAATATATTATCTTTACACTTTATTCATACTATCTTTTGATATTACCAATTTAATTACATCGTTTGTTGATACACCTTCTTACCTGAATGGTGTTTATTAAGGATTGCAGAGAGCCTACTTAGGTTTAACGAGCCATTGTTTGAGTGGATTAATTCTTTTAAATCCCACAGGAACTTTAGAATGTGGGTACTATGAAAATAAGGTTTAGCAAAGAAAGTTAATTTTTCCTAATTAGCGTTATAGATTGTCTTTATTTTTAGATGGATTACAAGTAGTTTAGAGATATTCATTTCATCTTTTAACTTTAATATTTTAACATTGCTTGAATAAAAATATGGCATCATTATATTAAGAGATTGTAATTATAGAATAAGAGAAATTAATTTCTATGTATAAAAAATTTGTATTTGAAGTAAAACATTTTGTAAATAGACTCCAAAGTTCAGGTAAGAGTATTTTATTCAATCAGCTCATAAAGATATTTTTATATTGGAATAAAAATTTATAGTAGATGATTCTTTAGGATAAAACTTTTTTATATTTGTTAAATTTCTTAGTGTCTTTGGGCATGTGATTTATTTTATATTTACAGCTTCATTATTAATTTTCAAAGCAATATTTAGACATTTTAATGCAAAATATTTTATTTACTTTTATGGAAAGCAAAAGAAGAAAGAAAAGAAGGAAGAAAGCACGTTATAACTGAGGCAGTAGGGGGAAGACCATTTCTCAACATTGAAAGCCATGTCGCAACTCCAGGAAGTGTGGAAACAGTCTTTATGTTGTCACATTGGAAATCATACTACCAGGGCAAATTCATGTTAGTTGAGCACACCATACAGCACAAGTGCCGTTATAATATTAGAGAAGAGAATCCACTGTCTTTTCGTTGCCTGAGGTTGTTCTTAAGTGCTTAAACCTTTGAGCAGAATGACAGTTTTAAACCCCTTAAGAAAACTAGAATGGATAGTACAACAGCTGGTGGCTGGGGATCACCTCCCCGACAGTTGGCCTTTGACTCTCACTTTCCTATAACATTAACCCCCAGCATTCCTGGAGAGACACAAAGTGTACGCCACATACTGTGCCATGAGTGGCAGCCGTTCTATTCCGGAGCTCCGGGAAGAGGTTATAGGCTCACACCGCCTTCACCCTGCCATCGATCACAAACAGGGGATCTCCCCGGCCACACCTGGAACTTGCCCAGATAAAGTACTTGTAGCACTATTTCATATGGCAACTGTCAGCTTCTGCGCTCTGAGTTCTCTTCTTCGGGAAGGAGCTATTTCATCTCTCAGAAGGAAGGTTTTAGAAAAATAAAAATTCTCATCTTTTGTGCCCAAATTAAAATGTCACAAAATAGCATTACATGATTCTATCAACACATTGTAGAGAATGAATTTTTTGAGATTCTCTTTTTTAATTTTTTAATTTTTATTTTTTTGAGTTAGGGTTTTACTGTGTGATCCAGGTTGGTCTTGAGGTCACTGTGTAGTCCAGGCTGGCCTAGAGCTCACTGCAAACCTCTTGTCTCAGACACCTGAGTGCTGGGATTACAGGCATACACCACCATATCTGGTTTATGTGGTGCTGGAGGATTGAACCCCGGGCCTTGTGCTTGCTAGGGAAGCACTTAAACTGCCTAACTAGGCCCCCAACCTCTTTTGAAACTTTCCAACTCTGTTTTGAATAAAATTATGCTTTAAAATTTTTAAAGAATGGACCCACTAGTATTTTGACATCGGTGTATCCTGGCTGAGTAAACTCCATACAACTAGAAATTGCTCATCTTCACTCATCCTGAGTGGAATTTGCTTACTTTACCACTCACTGTGGAGGTCATGCAGCACAACTGACTGTGCTGTAGTCTTAAGGAAGACCCCGAATTTAACTTTCTTATCTGAGCAGAAGTCTGTTTTTTCATTCACACAACCTGCTGGGAGACCAGGTGACTTCACGGGCTCTCTTGCCATCCTCTGCCGCTTTGTGGACCGTACTGCCTCTTTAGTGGATCCTCCAGGAAGTCAGTCGAATGGGCTTTCCTTTCTTTATCTAAGTCCGAATTAGCAAATCACTTCCACTTGCAGCACATCCTAGTCAAAACTTTGTGTTACTTTAAAAAATTTAAAGGTGTGAGCTGAGAGAAAAGACAACCGCATGCTGCTGAACATTGTGTAGTGTGCAAAGCCTCAGGTGTGAATCCCAAGCTCCCTTTAGTCAAAGTAGAAAGTTAAAACAAAAGTGTGAATTGGACAAGAAAAAGTCTTTTTAAATAAATACTTGTATTTTGTTTGAAATTCTCTGCTTTGAGAAGGAATGAATATTAATTGTAAATATTCACAATCTAATCATAACTTGAAGTTTGCAGGCTGATGGCTACAGTAGTGTTGAAAGGTGCTGATCCCAAGTTTCCTCCCTCCCAGCCTTTGCCTGTTCTCTCTCTTCTCTAGAGAATGCAACTTAAGGGAATCAGGTGGCCCTGGGTTTCCTGGCTTGGTCAGCTTCCTACCTTTCACCTATTTCTAACCTGGACAACATGAAATCTGAACACTTACGGTGGAACTACAGTCCAACGTCTCAATCTTCCCATCTGCCACTCCTTACAGAGTTCTCTATGGTCAAACCCCTTTGATACTTTTAAATTTCCTGACTTGACTTTTGTTTACAAGCTTTATACATACCCCATGCTCTTCATTAGATCAATTTTCCCTCGTTTTAAGGAATCCTTTTTAAATTATAAGGTAATATATTCTCTTGGTTTATATATTATGTACACACACACGTATTATCTTTCATTTTTGATTCTTCTCTTTGAAGATAAGCACACTTAAGATTCAGTCTTTATTTCTTCCAGTCTTTTTTTAGAATTTGAAAATATGTTAAGGCTTTGTTTCTTTCAATTAACCTAGTATTTAAAAATGAAATGATTCAAGATCAAAACTATGTAAAAACTAAAAACAGGAATTTCATTCTCTAGCGCAACCAGAAAACAAAAAAGAAAACATTAAGGACAGACAATCAGTTATCAGGCACAAATCCAAACATATTAATAAATACATGGGAATATACTATACTAATATAAATATATGGATATAGATATTATTTTAAAATCAAATTTACAAACAGTTAAAGTGAAATATAGAAAATATATATCATATCAATATAGAAAATATTGCAGGCAAATAGTTATATTTAATTATTCTAAATGTGTCCATACATCAGAAAGATGTTACAAAAATTATACATAAATAACAACAAAACATCAAGATGCATAAAACATTAAAACTGAATCAGGAGCAATACCTGAAGATTTCTGTATCTCACATTTAATGATTTGTAACATAAAGACAAAGAAAATCAGGAAGTATAGACCTGAAAAATGCTATTAATCAAATAATCAAATTAATGTTTATGGAAACATCACAGCATGATTTGTACTATTTTCTTCAAAACATATAACCTTCTTATTAACAAGTCATACAATAAAGCCTAAAAACAATCTCATTAAATTTCACAGTACTGAGTTATTAAAAATATATCCTTAAACAAAAGAGATTTATACCAGAAATATAAATAGCAATTAAGGAAATATTCAAATGTTTAACAATTTTTCGAGCATGCTTCTAAAAACTTGTAGATCTAAAAACTAGTAAATATGGGAACTTAAAAATATTTTGAGGGCTGGAGAAATAGCGCAGCAGTTAAAGCACTTGCCTAACAAGTGCTTTGCAAGCGCTAAGTAAGTACACGTTCTCAGCACCACATAAGCTAGGTGAGATGGCACTCTGGGGAGGCTGAGGCAGGCGGGTTGTCCTAAGTCCAAGGCCAGACTGGGCTGCACAGTAAGTTCAGAACCAGTTTGGTCTACAGAGCGAAACCCTGTCTTAAAGCAAAATAATTTTGAGTGGGTACAAATAAAAGCACGTCAAAATTTATTCTATACAGCAAACACACTTCTTAGTGGACATTTATATGAGAAAAAAGTCTTCCAATCAGTAATCCAGTTTTTATCTCAAAATATAAAAAAGGGAATAGCAAACTGAAAAAAAATTGAAAAAAGAAGAAGGAAATATTTAAATATTGTGTGTAAATTGATGAAATGGGTGGTCGAAAAATGGCAGAAAAAATTGAAGCCAGTAGCATATTAAAACAATCATACATTTTCACCAAGCAAGATTTATTCTAGGAAAATAAAGTCAAATAATATTCAAAATATCAATGTAATACACCATATTAGTTTAATAAGAGATATGTATATGTTCATCTCAGATAGAGTTTTACAATGTAGAACAAATTCAAAACTCAGAAGTCGAAAGTGTATCACACAGGTTTCTTATGGAACCTTCCCAAACCTGATATAAGCCAACATATTTAATGATGGATGACTGAATGCTTTCCATCTAAAATGAACATGGCAAAGATGTCTGCAATGAAAACCTGTCTTTGAAATTGTATTATATTAGAGAAGTGAAAACCAAAACTAGAGTGTTTTATTATCTTATATCTATTAAGATGGATTTTATGAGAGAAAGAAGGAGAAGAGAAAAAATAAAAGAAAGAAGAAAAGAAGCTTGCAAGTGTATTAGCTTTAAAATTGCCCGGAAATTATACCCCACACAATTTAGAGAAGTTTAGTTCAGTTCCCAGTTTCAGGTGATTCAGTACATGGTCGGCCAGTTGCATGGCAGCAACATCATGGCAGAAGGATGGTACAGGATCAAAGCTTCTTAACTCATTTCAGCCAACAAACAGCAAGAGAGCAGTGACAGAGAGGACGTAGCCCAGGAGCTGATACAGATCTCAATGTCAGGCCTCCCCGACCCATCCAGACATATCCAAAAGTGTGCTCCACCAGTCCTCTGGGTGGGTCCCAAAATCAATCAAATTGACACTCCGCTCTAATGGCTGCAGCAAGTATGTAGAGAAAAGGGAACTCTTATGTATGGTTGGTAGAAATATAAAATGGTCCGGTTGCTGTTGGAAGCAGTATGCTAATTCACCCTCAAATCTGAACATATTGATAGATTTGCTGTGACTCATCAGTTCCACTTTCAGATAGAAATAAAAAAGTTAAAAACAGTCTCAGAGAGTTATATTCCATAGCAGCATTGTTCCCAATGGCTTTCAATCTTTCATAATTTATTGAAGGTTATTTTACGGATCTACCCTGGACAATATCTTATGTATACTAAGGAAGAGAGTGGGTGTACTGTTTTGTTTCTCTTTATTGTTTTTCCAAGTGAAGTATTCTATTAATGTTTGTTACTAGTTAGTTTACACCTGTCCTCAAGCTGTGCATTTTTTTTTTTTTTGTTAAACTTCTGGATGCTATGTACTATTGAAAGTAGAATGCTGAAATTTATCATTACCTTGCATATTTCTTCCTTCTGTTATTTTAAAATTTCTATAGTCCAAAATTCTTTATTAGATGTATATTTTTAGATGTCATGTTTCCTTGAAAGATTGACTGTGTTTTTATAAAATGTCTCTCTTTGGCTTTAGTAATGTTTATATATATATATATATATATATATATATATATATATATATATATATAAACTCTTTATTTATAAATAATATGTATATATAAAACTATATATAAATAATTTATATATAATATATACAAAGAATTTGTTGAAGATTTGCTGTATGTATACTTTATTTGAATTTTTAGAGCCAATACAGCTCTCATTTAGTTTTTCATGCTGAAACTACTTTAAAAAAAATCAAGCTATCTGTCTTTAAATTTGAAGTGAATCCTTTCAGCATATAATTGGATAACATTTTAAAATCTATTATCCTAATTTGCCTTTTGGTTAGAGAGCATAATCTATTTATATTTAATCTAATTACTGATAAAATAGAATTTACATCTGCCATTTGACTAAGTATTGTATATTTTTGGACTTTTTGACTGTCTGCTCTCACATTAATTTCTTCTTTCATATGGAATATTTTTAATGTGTCATTTTATATTCTTTGTTTTTAGTAAGTTTTTGAGATATTTTCTTAGTGATTTATACAAAATTTGTATTAAAAATACCTTGGAACAAATTATTTTGATTTAATAGAAAATTGATATTAATATCGTACAAAACTACTTCAATGTAACTTTACTCCCTCTTTCCCATGCCTATTACTTTTAATCAAATAATATCTTTAAGTAGAAACAATTTTATATTTCTTTTCTAAGGCAGTATTCTTTTTGATGAAACAAAAGAAGAAAATGGTTCAAGTGGAGTTAAATTTATGCTGTCTTTTATTTACTTGTGTAGTTATTTTCCTATTTCTTTCATTTCTTTATGTGGAAATGAGTTATTTTTTGCCCATTCACATGAGGTTAAACAATAGCCTGTGATCTTGTAGAGCATGTTTTTTTTTTTCTAAGAAAGGGACTCCGCCTTTTATATAAAAAAGATAATACTAGACTGTGCTTTAATTTCTCCTTATTTTTATATTTTTGATGAATTATAGAATTTTTGATTGGCTTTCCTTTCAACACATACATGCATTCTTATTTTTCTTTACTCTCTTGTGCTTTCCTCTTGACTACTGTACTTTAAAAAAATGACATAGGAAGGATTGCTCATCAGTACAAGCAGGAGTTGGGATAATGGTTCACCAAAAACACCATTCTCTTAAGAAGGAACGCATTAGTGGATATCTAGAAAGTGGATGGTTGCTGTTGATACTGAAAGATAAATACGACCATTCAAAATAATGAAAGATCTACCATGGAAGAAAGAACGTAATCCTCATTGCTAATTGGATATGCCTTTGCTTTAATCCTCTGGATAAAAATGGAGGTGTAACATTATTTTAAGTCCTACCCTTCCTCGCTGGTCTTTTACAATGCCCACAATGTGATCAATGCTTCCTATTTCCATGTAATGATAGAAATAGAAATGATTTTTCTATGAAAAAAATGAATATCTAATCTAGCCCTCTCTGATCAATTTCTTTAATTAACGATCATCATTGATAGTATATTTTTGCATCACCCTTGAGAATTTCAGATATGGATACTTTCTGTAATAAGTCATTTCAACATATAGCTTCCATATGGAGATGGTTTTATCATGTATTTTCTCTGACTTTTTATTTGATGTTAATTCTAAATTAACATGGTAACTTTCTCCATTATTCAGGGATATCTACAAATTTTTGTTTTGCTGATGTTCCAAAAATAATTCTGTTCGTCATTTTGATAGAATTCTGGGAGAAAAGGAAGCAAAATCATAACATTAAATCTCTTCAAGAATTCAAAATTATCACCTTTCTTTATGTGTTTCTCTTATTTAAATCCTATTCATCCTTCAGGTTTAGAGCTCAAATGACATCCCTGAGAAAGTGTTTCCTGGTCTCCCTTGGAAGTGGGGGCTCTATTGTCACCACTGCACACAACTCAGTTCACAACCTCTTAAAATACTTGCAGCTTGGTATAGTATTTTATCTGTATTTTCTCTTCTTCTTGGGATACTGGAATAAGAACTCATGAACGTCACACATCACACTGCATCCTTAGCTCTTTATTACTATTTTTTAAAAATTTTGAGGCAGAGTCTCACTAAATTTCCTGCACTGGGTTCAAGCTTGCAATCCTCCTGCCTAAATCTCCCAGAGTAGAGAGATTACAGGCATGCACCAACTTTCCTGGCTTATATGAAAACTTCCTGAAGGTATATACTACAATGTATTCATTCTTTCCTATTCAAAGCTTAACACCATACTGAATATAATAGTTAAAAAACAAGTTACGTTGCCAATAGAAAATCCGAGATTTAAAATTTTTGCTTTTCGTAGAAAATACATATATTTACATGTATATATGCTGTTTTATTTGATAGCTAAGACCTCTGTATACCTTTGAAACCTTTTGAAGTTTATAAATATCTACAAAGCTATTTATTTCATTGCTCCAATTGGTGTGTGTGTGTGTGTGTGTGTTTGTGTTTATTTGTGTGTGTGTGTGTGTGTGTGTGTGTGTGTGTGTGTGTGTTGTGTGGTGATCCTTTAAACATGTCTATAATGTGGAAAACCTAACTGCTAATCAGACAGTGGTATACTCATGATATCATTAATGTTTTAAATTTTGGGTAGTATCAAAATACATAATTTTTACACTCGACGAATCTCTCTGAGCATCTTTTTCCTTATTTCTGTGTGTTCCTTCTAGACATTAATGGCATTTTGTGAGTACTTACTAGCATTCTATCATAGCGATGTAATAAAGGGTGATAAAATGTGCAGCAAATCTAACTGGTCCTATTTCTTTGCTCCAAATACTCCTATGAACTCAAAATGTTCGTATTGCACTCATTGTATAAATGCTTATTACCTAAACTCTGTGACTTATCCATTTGGAAATGCTGCCTCTAAGCAAATAACAGAAAAGCTTTTACTTTGTTACAGATAACAAAAGTGCTCATATCAACCTTGTCCTAATTTTTAATTATATAGTAGGATAAATCACTCTCTCCAAACTCTAAGTAACGAGTATATTTAAGATCAAAATACTCTGAATGAATAAATCACATAATTTATAATTATGTAGGGAACAAAATTAAATTACTTACAAACACTTCAATACTTTCTGCAAGCAAATCAGGTATTCTGACCAACTTTAGTTTTCAAACTTATGTATACATCTAAGTTTCTTCTCCAAAGTACCTAATGAATTCTAAAATTTCCAGATTGTACAAGATTTGACATCCATTTTGTATAGCCTTTCAATCTCAGCTATAGATAATTGAAATATCCCTATAATGTTAAGTGATACATTGAATCCTTCCTGTTGGCTTTTAGAAACTGTTTTGGATAGGGGATTTGGTAAAAATTATGCCCTATGTACATGATTCTGAGAAGATCGTTAATTTTTTTGACTATCGCCTAAAATAGTATCTAATGATTTTTCCACCCAAGATTTGCTGGCTAGTACTATACAGGAGGGCCTGGGAGTGGGATCATGTTTGTTGCATGTTTCACAGTAGACTTTTCTGAAGATAGAGTTTTGACATTGTTATGACTCTTGTAACTCTTCATTTCATATACAAATAATCTGAAATTTCCAATATGGTGTTTTTGGTATTTGCATTTGTTTGCTAAAATATGTGTGTGAAAATAAGTCAGAGCTCCTCATATGCCTCCCTTTCACATAGCTTGCCTTTATGTCTAAGCAGGTCTGTGAGAGCGTCGGCTTGGATAAAATTTGTCCTCTTAGATACTGACTGCTATTTCACCCCAAATTTTCAGACCATTTCATTTTTTTTAGGAAGTTGATGAATCTGAGCCTACAATGGTTTCCAATTCAACAAGAAGTCAGAGGGAATATTTTCCTTCCACACTTGCAGGATGTTGCATCTGTTGTGTTTATAATGATATCTGAATTCTGCTTCTCAACTTGAGTAATGCTAGAGGGGTCAGCAGAGTGAAATACTCAAGGCAACATCATCTGCAAATGGATCAATGTTTTGTATGTGCCCCAAATTGCTCTGAAAGCATAATTATGTAGATTTTTTCTATCTACCGTCTGCCAAAATGCTTCTCACCCTTCGTGCCTCACCTAAGCTATTATCTGTGTGTCACCTTTAAGGAAACTAAGGATAGTTAATTAGAACCTCCACTCTGCTGTGAGTGTTTAAAGAAAATCTCTGCTGTATAAGATGTTAAGGGGAGCGAGAAAATCTTGAAAAAAGAACAACAAAGCTTAAGTTCATTAACACTGTGCAGTACTAAATATCAAAAGACCCAAAGAGAAGTTATAGTGATGAGAACAGTGCCGTATTGATGTAACGCGAGACACATGGTCAAATGGGCATACTTAAGATTTAGACATATATGCACATCATAAAATGTGGCAACTCATTTATGACCAAGGTGACAATGGAAGGTAGAAGAGAAAGGATGATGTTTCTAAGGAATATTATTTGCCTTACTGAATGCCCATATAAGGTAACTGAATCTTGATCTCAAGCTACATTAAAAAATTCATTGCATATCTAAATATGGAAAACTTTAAAATAAATTTTTTTGAAGAAAGCAAAATGTGTCTTCCCGAGTTTTGGAGTAGGCAAATAGTTACTGAATAAGATTTAACAAAGGTTAATAGTATGGAAAAAATTTTCACTGAGTGAACTATAGTAGAATGAAAACTTTCTCATTTAATAATTTGTAGAAGACATTGATAATAGAGTAAAATAATCTCCATTTTGCAAGGTATATATAAAGTGTATATTTGACCGAGAACTCATATCCACACCATTCAAATAAATACTCTTGCATATTAATAGTACTATGATCAAGAAAGCAAAAAAAAAAAAAAAGGATGCTTGAACAGGTACTTTTGCAATGCTGATCAAATAACCATCTGATATTAGCAAGAATTCAGTGTCATCAATCACGTGGAAAATGTCAATGATGACTGAATTATATGTTACTTAACACCAGGCAAGTGTTTAGACTATAACTGGTCAATAAGAGCAAATACTGTTGAAGATATGCTGCTATTAGAACTGCCAGAAAATGTTACAGGGATTAAAAGTTAGGACAATCTCTTTAGAAAATATTTGGTAATATTTATGAAAAATATGCATATGTAAAACTTATTATGAGCCAATGCCATTTGTCATGTAATTTGGGACAATTTGCTGTCCCTTTTACAACTTACTCATTTTCTCATCTGTTAAGTTGCATTAATAGAAATCACATCATCTATGCCGGACAGTTTGTTGACGACATTCCTGGTGCTCCACTGGTTAGAATTTACTATCAGGCTCAACTAAGAAAATACTTAGTCTAATATGTGGCACATACTAATTACTTAACACATTGTAAAGGCTGCTTTTATGTAAAAAGTTATTTCTATTATTACTTTCAAAGATGAAATATGACAACTATTAAATTGATCATGTCAGCAGATACTGTATGATTACACTGATTTATATACCAGTTAAGAAAACACATTCAATTCTGTCAACTAATTCTTAAATTTTCTTGTAGCAACCTTGTTCTTTTTCTAACCAGACAATGCACATTCATAACAATAATTTCTTCTACTTTACCTATAATTTCAGCACCAATGTTATATAACTATAATGGTTGAATTTTTCTAAAGATGACAGAATACTTTAACAACATGAGCTTAAACAGTATTAGAAATTAATTATTGTAAATAGTAGAAGGCTGGTGGTGAGGATATTTGCAACAGCTCTGAAATCCCGGCTTTTCCTGTATTTTCATTACTTCCTACTGAGTGGATTTGCAGCATTTTTACTCACCATCACAATGGGAGTCATGGTTCTAAGATTCAGACTGCTGATATTTAGAAGCTTACTAGATAGAAAAACAAAGAAATGAAGACAGAAAATGGGAAAAAAGGAATGTATTCTTCATCACATCAGTATCTTTTCTTTGGGACAGGGTCTCACTTGGTAGCCCCCATCTGTATCTTATTAACCATCTAACTTTCCGTCTAGTTTGATTGCCCATGAACAAGTGGCGCACACTCTGCACAAATCTCTTGGTAAAAGAGGATAAGACTACGAAGAGTGATTTTTCCCGTGGAGCGTATCGCATCATCACACAGGCTGCAGGGGTGCTCTTAGAAGAGAAGGGAAAAAAAAAATGCTTTCGAGGTTGGGATGTAGGCCTAGAATATGCTGGCGGGCAGCCGTTAACTGGGCAGATTATAATCTGTACAGTAAGCTTCCGGTCATTCTTTATGGGCATCCAGAGCATAAAGAATGCCCTAAAAATGGATGATAAACTTAAGCTTTTCTCCAGCCATTAGCCATTACTGGACCATCGGGGCCAGAAAGACGACTGTCTCACTTGCTCCCAATACTGGATCTTACGATGTTTTCCCTCTCATTTTCTTTTCTACAGCTGCTGTCCTCTATGTATTATAACCTTTCTTTTACCCAAGTATCTCACACCTTGAAGTCCTGTAACCATTCTTGTGTCTGCTGATGGACAACCAAAGTTCTCATAGAAAGGAGGTTGATCTTGGCAGGCTTCTGGACATGTCAGGTGTGGGAATAGAGGCATATAATACGTATTCCTTTTATTCTCTTCACACAGCAATTTCTTTTAGGTAGATCCTGATGCTTTCTGTGGTGTCAATTCAGGAAATGCTGAAAGATGTCATTTTCCTTTCTTATCCTCTGACTGCACTGGTCCTCTGTGCTTGTCTAGGCATTTTGTGCTTCACAGTCGAAGACTAACAAAGAACAGGAACTGACAAAGTGACTCCATGCCAAGTAATAATTGATTTTTAAGCCAAACCCTGAGATATAGACATGTTGCCGGTTTCACTGGTCAATGGCAATAGACATTGATTGTAGAAAGTGGCCAATAGCTGGAGGAAGACATAAGAGGGGCTATCATGTTGAATAATACTTTAATGCTGACCCTGCACAGATTTTTTCTGTTCTGATGGATGTTGCTAACTCAGCAGATTTTTATTTATTATTTAAATGAAGAAGCATGCTATCCTTTCTGATTTCTTTTATTTTTGGCCCTTAGTTTACAAACTGAGAACTAGTAGGAAATATTTTACTATTGCCCTAAGAATATCAGATCACTTCAAGAAAATGATATTTGCTAATCAATACAGTTTGAAAAATCTCCAGATAGTTACTTAAGCCAGTATTCCTCAAAGCTTTAGTGGCCATAATAGCCATTGTTATACCGTAAATTACTCACCTTTTCCATGTTTCTATTTCTACATTCATTTATATTTTCACCTATCCTCAATCACTGTTAACCCATTATTTGATTTTTTTAAAGGTGGGACCTTAAAAGTTGTAACACTCAACAGTAAATATTTGTTACATACAAAAGTAACACAAACATCTCAAAGATGAAATTTAGTTTTGCTACCAATATAATTTTCCAGAAATTGCTAATTGCTCTTGAAAATCGTGCTGCTGGAACTTTACAGCAATCAAATTTCAATCCTAACACTAAAATTTCAATCATACCTTTCCTTCATGTAAATACTCTATTTCTGGGGCTGATGGCATAGCTCAGTGGTTAAAACACCTGACTACCAAGCAAAAGGTATTGAGGTCAGTTCTCTAGCACCATACAAGCGGGGCATGGCTGGACAAACTTTAGGAAGGAGAATTGTCAAAAGCTTCAGGACCAGCCTGGGCTACAGACTGAGACCCTGTCTGTCAATAAATAAATAAATAAATTCTATTTTTCTTAGTATAACTATAGGCAATTCAAAAAACAACAGAAAAAAACCTAAATGTGATATACTTGTAGAGATGTAGTAGACATTGACAATAAAAAGGAAATAGGATTTTTCTTATGTTCTCATTTTTGACAATTCTTGTTTACAAATTACATGATATGCCCAGACATCAACAAATTTATCCTGGAGTCTACAATAATGTACCATCATTTATTGATAATCATATATTTGATAGAAATCAAAAGCAGAAAAACTCATGAGTGCTGTGAATTCTAACCATTTAGTTACATTCTCTTGGTAGGACTTTTCTATTATTTTTAAATGCAGTAGGAAATTTGCTCTGGTCACAGTAGCAAATGGAACCACATAGAAAACAACATATATGCATAACCAAAGCCATTTATTTAATAAAGTAATTTGGAATTTTCATTAGATTCCAGCTTCTCTGGGAGCAAATGTATGTAGTGAGGTCATTCTGTCTAGACAAAGTC
This sequence comes from Ctenodactylus gundi, assembly GCA_004027205.1. NCBI lineage: Eukaryota > Metazoa > Chordata > Mammalia > Rodentia > Ctenodactylidae > Ctenodactylus > Ctenodactylus gundi. The sequence continues at coordinate 302,493 of PVKB01001948.1, forward strand.
CATTTAATTTTCTTGCCCCAAATCAAACAAATTACTTATCTAAAGATCTAGGTTTGTTCTACAACACCCAGCATGGCTAGTTGCACCTGGGTGTTTGACTCTAAAATACCACGTAATTTAACTCCATTTAAACTTGTTGCCACTGTGAAACTCTAGCTGGATATATATGTTATCTAGAAATCTTACTTTCTTCTGAGAAAATAACACTGTCAGTCAATTTATAATCTTTGTCTTCTGTCTTGATAAATTACGTTGCTTTTGAAAATAGCAGTGACTGAATTAAGATATATTTATGTAATTTTAAAATCAAATGGAGGTTTAAATGGGGATGGATATAATTATTAATATTCATTTTGTTAAACAGTGCTTTGATGCAGCACAGAATATCAAGGAATAGCACTCAGTTAATTCACAAAGAAAATACTTAAATTGACTGGAGTTTGGTACAATTTTCTAAATTATGTTGATAATATATATTTTAATGATTATAATTTTCCTATATACATTGTATTCTAAAATTAAAACTTATCACTGTAATATCTAAAATTGCTAACCATTGTTTTTGATGGGTTTTAATGAAGTTCAGAATTTAAAAGTTTATCCTTTTCTGAAAATGATGATAGCAAGATTTTATTCACACAGGAAGATATGTCAATAATTTGTCAGCATGGTGCAAAAGTTTAATTGCCTGACAAGAATTTCTAAAACTTCATTTTTAAGCACTCCAAAACAAAGTTTTTGCAATGATGGTTTCTTTCTATCATGAGGTTTCCTGGTTTATATTTGCTTATGTCTGTGTGATTATTTTCAGTTCTGTTCATATTTGGTGCCTTCTAAGTATTCTGAAATTAGATTCTTCTTACTTAAAAGAGTGATTTTTAAAAATGATTTTGTAAGCGCATCTTCTGCAGTGGTCTCCCATTTCAGAGGCACAGAGCCAAATTTAAGTATTCTTGCAACTTTTTAAGTGTTCTTCCAGTATTTGCTGGATTAATTAGGCTTGGCCTATTCCAGAAAAAGCATATTTAGATATGTGATTTTTTCAAAAATTTTGTTTTGTTGTGTCTGGTGTCAGATGTAATTAAAAGTTATTATTTTAGAAGTTTAAAATTTTAGGTCTGACATTTGAGTTAGTTGGAAAGATTAGCTAAGTTGGTCAGAACTTGACTATTTTTCCACTGAACTCTGGAGTTCTGTGCTTAGATGACAGCAATCTCACCGCCAAGTTTCAGTGTTATTTCCCAAGTAGGTATAAGGAAAATGAAAATTAAAATATACCAGTGCTTCTTTTTAATTATAGTACAGGTTTTCTAGATGTTTTTTTATCATTCCTTCAAAAATAGTTTTAATATGACTACATAAGCATATTTTATTTGGCATATTTTCACTTAGATATTGTAGTCATTTATAATATTATATAAACCCTAGATATTTATTATCATATTGCTCTTTTAATTAGTGGATTTTCACCTATTTTGATTTTTAATATTCAATGAAATTTTATTTTTTATTCACTATGTTGTCAAATAGTTTGTGCTACATATTATTTAAAATTTTTGCATCTCCAAAATTAAAACGAGTCTCCAAATTCTTTATAACAAGACATCTGGCAATTAAATTCAATCCTTTTATTTTGTAAGCAATGCGATACTGACACAGACATGGTGAAACACGCAGAATCAAATGTAGCATTGTTCACATATTTATTCCAAAAGAGGGCAGCACAACTCTATTTTGTGTACATCTTCTGATGTGTGCTGATGTCTCTGGGCAGTGCCTATTTCTGAGCAACACCTTCCTCTTGTAAAATTACATACTCCTCACCTCAGAACACAGAATGAAAATAAATACATGTCAAACAGTACAGATTTATCATGAAATTATTGTTTATCATTAAATTATTATTTATTCAGTGAGGCTTAAGCAGGACTTGTGGAAGAGAAAAGCACAGCCTCTGATAAATCATGTTTTCTTTGTCTCCTTTTATCAATTTCAGCTAAAACCCAACTGAAATAATTTCCTCATCGCTTATTCTATATTCTTGTCACTATAATACAGACTGAAAAAATTATCTAGTTATGTAAAAATGTTAGCATTACCTTCTCTTATGAAGTAATTATGAATTTTGTTTGAGTAAAATTTTAAACCAAATTTTAACATGAAAGCCTTTTGAGTGAGAAATCAGTTACAATTTTAGGCAGACGTCATTTGGGTACCTTACATGACTGGCTTCATGGTGATTGGCAGTAGGCACAAGTCTTTTCACTTTCAGAGTGTTGAGTTTCTCTTGAAAGAAAAATTCAGACTTTAACTGGCACCAAAAGAAGTGACAGAGGATTGTATTTTTTCTTATTCTTATCTTACACACATTTTTACACTTTAAGTATCTTCTCTAGCTTTTTAAACATTTGTCTTTTCTATAAAATGGCTAATTAAAAAATATCCAACACGCAATTAGCTAGCTTTCTAATCTCGGTATTGAAACTAATAATAAGTAGGAAAATGAGAATGGCAAAATAGCCGGAAATAACAAATGGCTTTGGGTTTCAAAGAAGCAACGTGTATTTTACCGGCATTGTTAGTAATCTCTGGAGGAGTGAAACTAAATCAAGACGGAAAAGGGCAGGAATTGTGCTGAAGTATGTAGCGTTCATATCAATGATCACACGGGCAGTTGTTCGTAGCAGTGTCAATAAAATGACAAATTTGTCACGCATTCACACTTTCTACTATTGATTTCACGTTTGATTTATATTTGTCTTATCTTTTCCTTTATGAATACCTACATGCCCTTCTTTACTTGATTATGCCAAAACATTAAATAAAATCTCCACAGACCAGATACTTTCTGCACATAAGAACTGCATACAAAGGAATGGCACAGTAGGTAGCACACTGCGAACTCGTGGTGTTGTCATGACTCCCTCCTAACCATCGCTCTTTACCCCAGCATTAGAATTCACTTCCATAAGTCATCCTGTAGAATGTGTCTTGACAATAGCGGGTCGCACCGGTGGGAAGGCATGCGATACACCAACTGGGAGCTATCAGTGTTTTGAACAGACTCGGGCATTTACAGCTGCCAGTTACTGAGCATATGATCTAAGAGGCATCGTGTTAGCTACATCATGTGGTTTATATTGCTTCATCCACAGAGAAGCAAAAGAAGGCTCCATGGTAGCATGACTCCTTGTTATAATGGAAAATCACAGATTCATTCAATGCAAATGGCCGTTTGGTTTTTTTCTCTTCTCTTTAAGCACTCGGTGCTTTTTCTTTTCTGTTTTCGCCACATGAAGAAAAGGAATTTTTTTCCCAAAATATTTGCACCAATCAGCACTCCCACCGAGAGTGCATATTTGTGCTTCCTTGTGTAGAATTTACTTTCTGAAGTTATTCACTGAAGTACGAATCCTCAAAATGAGTGACTTTATTTTCCTACCATTTCCTACCAGTTGAAATGCCTAACCCAGAGAGAGCTTGGTACAAATAGGTGTACAGAACACGTAAATTACATAGTAGTTTAGGCTCCATGGAAGCAAAAATCATGTGACCACACATGGGAGGTAGGAATAGAGAGGGGATAGTTTATCACTGAATAGACAAAGAAGGAAAAGGAGAGAGTCAAGACACTTAGGGCGTAGGCACAGTCACTAGAGATAGAATGATAGTAACAAGTAAGAGCCCTGCACAACATAATATATTTTACCTAATATATTAACGAAGGGATAACTTATGTTAGCCCCAGGGGCCATTTCTTCTCCCATGAAATGGTGCTATGGTGTTAAAAGCAATGGGCTGAACTAAAAATTTTCTCTTTTATTTAGAAAGCTTATTAATTTACATAAGAAAATCATTAATATGGGGAACTCTTGATACCATTTGTCACATACTACTTTGTAGAAATAGTATATTTTTATCTGCCTTTCAAAATATCCTTTTAAATTTTGTGGACTTCTTTTGTGTAATAGAGGCCTTCCAGAAGCACACATATCCAATAGTACTAGTATAATTCAGGACTTTTCCTAAACTCCTTACAAATTGAAAACTTCTATGAGATTACTCATTAGATCACTAGATTCATTTAACTGATTAAGAAATGAAGGTTCATTTTGATATTTATCCAGTACTCTTTTACCAGTCATTTCAAAGAAGCTTTTTTCTTCCTCTTTAATCTCACTCTCTAAGTAGATACTTTACCAGGTACATCACAGTCACTCCATTATGGAACGTCATCTCTGGGCACAATCATATGATATTCAAAATACTGATTTTAATTTATTTTTGTTTAATCAAAATGTGTTCTTCCTTATATGCATTGGGAAAGCATTTTCCCTAAGACATTTTAAATTTCTAAACATTAATAGATATTTAATTTCCTGCCTATGTATCTTACAGTGTGTCTCACTGTATATAGGGGGGCATGTCCTCAGAAACATTTGAGCTTGTGATAACAGAAATTAGTGGATCTCCTTCCATGGTGAATGGGCTACACTGATGTGTCAGAGAAAACAGGATATCAGATCAGCTAACGGGGGAGGCGTTCCTCCTGAAGCCCCAGATATCAAATGGGAAGGCAAATATTCCAGTTCTTTCCCGCAAATCACAAGGTTTTATTTTCTTAAGGTGCTAGTGTTCTTCATTTTCACTTGAAATATTTGCAGATTAATATTTAAATAAACATAAACATTAGCTTTTATTCAGGTTAATTGTGAAATTGAATGCTCCTCACACAGGGAATTTTTAATAGTGGCAAAGGTATTTTGTCAGCAGTTTTTGTGCTTTTTGAAGAGGTCAGTGTCTAATGGGATTAAGCTGTATAATCAAATAACAAACCCAGGTCTGGATGGTTTGGTGCCTGTGGAGCACTTCTTTGATGAATATAAATGAAAAGTGTGTTATGGGTAAGGGTAGATGTCACTGCGCTCCCATGCATGATGTTTCTCCTAAGTCAGCAAGTTGGTGGGAAAAATGAGACTGGGATGGACAGATAGAAGAAAGCAGGTAAGGCTTCACTTAGTAGAACAGAAAACAACCTGTGATGTTGTCGATCAGTAGCAGATTCAGAAATAACAAAGACAGCCAGCTCAGGTGAATTATGGCATTCTAACTATGGCTCAAGCTAAAATCTGTCTCTAGTTTCTTCATAGTCTGTACACTGAACCAATTCTTTGGCTAATAACCATCTAAAGATTTCTTATTTTCCTTCAAGTTGGACAGAAATAAGTTCTGTCTATGTTTGCAAAGTCATAATTTATTTTTCCTTGAGTCCCTTTTTAGTATTTATTTTTCTTAACAAAAGCTTGCTTGTATACTCAGTATTTCTTAAATTTAATCAAAACTGTAATACAAATTTAAAACCATTTGAATTGTAAAGGAAACAATTCATCTATTGTCACCTCATACTGTTATTTTATATGATTTTTATGTGTGTGTATGTTAATAATGTATAATAGCTACAATCAAAATATATTTTCAAGTGTAATTTTACAAAACTTATGTCAAATTATTTTTGGGATTTCATTCTTCAATAAAGTTCAAATATTCCATCTAGTATCATTTTTATATTTATTTTGTTAATCTTATTGTTACTTTGCAGTGCCAGTAGTCGGCCCTGCAGCCCTGCCCATGTTAGGGGGAAGCTATGTCACAGAACGACATTCCAGCTCCTCGCTAGTGCAAGTTTTACTCACCGTCATTACTTTGTTACTCCATCATTACTCTGTTAAACATTACTTCCTTACTGGCTATTTGCTTTTCACCTGTCCTGATACTTCTTGTTCTTTAACTTTTTCACTGACCTCACGATATAGTCCAGTGTGGCCTCAGATTCACAGAAATTCTCCTGCTTCAGCTTCCCAAGTGCTGAGATTACAGACAGGTGCCACCATGCATGAATGGTGCTGGGGAATTGAACTCAGGGTCTTGTACTTGCTAGGCATGCACATAACCTGCCGTGGATTCCCCCTGCCCTCTGGTTGTCTTTTTTCAAGTGAGTAACTGGGCGCCATTTTTAAATCAACATTTCTAAATATTCACAATTTTAATGTCAATTTTTGTTTATTTATTTTTTGGTTGTATAGGAATAGAACTCAGGACCTTTGTAGTAACCTACATTCCCATGCCCTTTGCATTTTATTTTGAGACAAGATCTTGCTAAGTTGCTAAGCTATCCCTGTAAGGCTCAAATTTGTTTCCCTACCTTCATTCTCACAGAGGACTGAGACGCAGAAGTGTGGCCGAATGCTCGACTTTTTCTTTTCTTTTTCTTTTTGTAAAGGTTAGGATGTAAGATGTCCTGAGAAAGGTTCATTGCATTGAATGCGTGGTTGTTAGCTAATGAGTTTGGCGAAAGCACCTGGATCAGAAGGGCTCTAACTTCATCCATGGATTAATCCCTTAATGGATTCATAATTGGATGGCATGACAGGGAGATGATAGAACTCCGGAAGCAGAACCTATTGACTAGAGCTGGTTATGGGGGCGTGACCTTAGGAACTGTGCCTTGTCCCCGACCTTTCTGCTCTGCCATTTTCTGTTTCTTTCTGCTCCACAACTGTCATGAGCCAGCAACTTTGCTGAGTCATGAGACCCTATGCCTTGTCATCTCACTCCTGAAAGAAATGAAACCGGTTGACCAAGCCAGCTGAAACCACACTCCAAAAGTAACATTTCCTCCTTGAAATTTATTTTTTCAAGATATTTTCCCACAGAATCAGAAATATAACTAATGCAATTTTATTCCTTGATATTGCTTGTTATGATTTTATTTTGATCGTTTAATTTTATTAAATTTTAAAAATAAATTTAATAGCATTGAATTGTTAAAGTGAGTGTAGAACTAATGTAATTGTGTAGAAATAATTATATTTGATTATGACTTTTGCTATTTCCATCTCTTCCTCTGTTTCCCTTCCTCCTCCTCCTTGTTCATATTTTTAATCATCTTCTACCTCTCATTTACTGATTGATGGATAGATGAGGTCAATTATAAAACAAACTGACCATTGAGGCTAAGGGAGGAACAAAGGGAGGAACAAAATTAATTACGTCTTAATGATTAATAAGGCTGATAATTTAAATTATGATTATCTTTTATATACGAACCCTTTTATCCAACATATTGATATGGTATAAATGTAAAGTCTGATAACTCTATGAATAACAGGTCATAATTTATATAAACTTCTCTTACAGTGCGTTGTTTGTGTAAGTTTATAATGATCTCAATTAATGCTACAGAATGGAACAAAGAAAGAAGAGAAATGATGAGTTTGAGGAATTAAAGATAATAACAGATTCTTTGTCACTATGTTTATTGATAGAAGAGTTAAATTTCTACCCTCTTGATTCTGGGTGAGGTCTGTGAGTACACTGAGAAATAACTTATATCAGGAATGATAGAAAGACTATCTTCTTCAGACCTAGCTGCTGTACGACAAAGAAGTCCACCAGACACTTGAAGTGTTCCATGTAAATGGTGACTCAAGACCCTTGCCCATTGCCCAGGCTGAGCTCTCAACCTAAAGCAAAATTTAACTTCCAGACATGTGAGCAGGCCACGGTTGAAGTGCACTCCCAGCCTACTGTGCGGCCCCACTGGAGGCTGCACTTAACAATATCAGGTTGGCCTTTCAGAGCTTGCTAACTGTGCAAAATTAGAAGCAAATAAATAATTGTGTTACTTCAGGCATTAGGATTTGGATGTATTGACATGATACAACGGATAGTAGAAACTACTTGGCATTATGCTGTAGAAGGAGAGTCTCTTAAATTCATGTCCAGAATTACTGTTCGGATGTGAAAGACAAAGGGAAATGGCAGTGTCAAATGATCTGACTTGCACTTTGCCAAGTTGTGATGACTGCACTATGCTGAGCGGATGGGAAGGGCCACACAGGCACGTGAAAACCAGATCTACAGAGACCAGTTAAAAAACCATTATAACTGAGTGATGAAATTGTTTAACGTTGGAGTGCAAAGTGTATATGGTGGAAACAGAACAAAGTTGAAGGATCTGAGTTTGGTAGATAAGCTAAGATACATAAACCTGTTTTACAGCTAGTTTAGTGATAAAATGAAGAGGTTTGATACTTCTAGGTATAATGCTGAGGATGCAAATTTGCTGAGTTTTTTACTCCTTGTATTTTACCCCTATTGTGGTCTAATTTGCCTACTTGTTTCTCTAAGGACACATTGGTGTTGTCTCTTGATGGAGAAGCAGGGTGAATCAGAAAGAATTCTCAAATCCACTGACAAAACAGGCCAGTATAGAGTCGATTCCATCCTAGTCTAAGCTTGGCTTTCTAGGAAAGAATAACAGAAGTAATATTGGCTAATCTGCAGAGGGAAAGCCTTAACCAAGGTAGCCCATAATACATATTGATTCAGCTAGTAAATGCGCTTGTAATCAAAGCTTATAGGAACATACAGAATGCACATTTTGGTTACTATTTAAGATCTTCTAGTAATTGAAATATGTGTTTGTAAGTAAAATAGCAGAATATGAAGTTGAAGATTTGAAACAAATTCTTCTTAATCCCAGAGGCAATATGTATAAAAAATTGGTTCAAATAAAACTTAAATACATAGGTTTATTTGAAGCCTACTTTTTTTCTTTTAAAAATGTTTTAAACATTATTGCAATTAAACATCTCATGTTTTTCAATTTGTATTAGATTAGCATCTTTCATATTATGAAAGAAATTCTAAAAATGTCTGTTATGAACCTTACTAATCTTTTAACTGGTAGGAGGAGCCATGGTTAAAATACCTGAATGACAGGCCAGTTGGCTCTGCCGGTAACTGATCTCAAGATATTAGGTCAGGTTGCAATATGACAGTTTTTCTTTGTTTCTTAAATCTTATTATTATCTGACCTGTTATTAGTGACAACTGTACAATAGAATAAAATAAATAATAATGAATTTGATGTGCTTTAAAAGTCATAAGCTCTAAACATTTGTTTTTAAATGATAAATAACTGGGTACTGTGGCACAAGCCTGTAATTCCAGCTACTTGAGAGACTGACACAGAGGAATCTAAAGTTATGTGCCAGCTTAGCAATTTAGTGAGACATTGTCTCAAAACAAAGACCAAGCAAACAAGTAAGCAAAAAACAGCAAAATTAGTCTTAGAAGTTGAGCCCACGCTAGACAATTTTATGATTTAATAAAATATTTCATGGAAAGAAAAATAAAAAAAATGTCTGGAGATAAAAAAGGTAAAGATGCTGTGTTCAGTTCCTAGTGTCAGGAAGTTAATTAACAAGTTAGTTAATTAATTTAAAAGGTCTGAGAATATAACTCAGTGCCAGAGCACCTTTGAATTCATACTTCAATGTGCATTGTACATTGAAATAAGTAAGAATAAAGACCTTATAGTTTTGTAAGTTAATGTGATATATGAAAAGTGTATTTGATCAAATAGCAGCAAGTAGTACTTGACCTAAATGTTTTTACTTCTACAAACAGTGAAGTCGTAATTTACGGGATAACTGAATTTTTACCTAGGTTAACGTTTAAATCAGAACAAGAGAATTATGACTAGAATGCCTCAGGGGACATTTATCCAAACCAAAATAAGCACGATATGGTTGACACCCCGTATTAGAGAGATTTGGAATTTATTTGATACCTTGTTGGAGTGTTTATACTCAATATGCAAATTGTAGTTGACCAACAAAACAACAATTTTTAAATTATCTCTTTATTTCTCTTCGCTAGTAATAAGCAGCCTTAATCATGAGTTTACTAATTATATGAGTCTCTTAGAATATTGAAGTAGAGTTTGAGTTGTTCATCTTTATATATAGTTTCTTCCAATTCTTTTAATAAATACTTACAAATGCACATTTTAGTTATACTTGACGAAAAATTTCCAGAGTTCCAATGTATGAAACAGTGGCAACACTGTATCATATACCCGAAATTTATTAAAACAATATGTCCAATTGTTTTCACTGAACATGCACAGATGTAATTCTGTTTGATAAAAAAGCTAGAAAGTTAATTAAAAAAATACAAAGTTTACAGACACACCTCGCTTAATCACACATTGTGATGGAAATCAACAGAGTATTTTGTAACTTGTATATGTTTGCATCTAATATTTTTCGTATCTATTGTATAAGCTAATATATTTTTGTAGGAGTAGCAGGCATCTAATTTCACTTAAGCTCCAGTAGGTCTACCTGGGCTTTTCTGTATCTGATAAACACAGCATAAATTGTTATTTTATATCAAACACCTGAGATGCTTAAACGCAGCAACGAAGAATGAAAACCTTTCTGATTTCCTTTTGCCATACATTGTTTTTTTAGTACAAGTTCTGAGATTTGCTAAGGTTCCGAGTGGATGATGTTATCAGCTCTTACTACTCAATTCACCAAGTTTCTTTGTGGTAACCGAAAGAGCTTATTTCTAGAAAAATAAATGGACCTGAAACTAAGAGGCACTTAAGTGTCAAGACTGGGGACGTGGGGTTGTATGTTTTCCTTTAACAGCTTATGATCCCATTGGTACTTGAAGTAGAATGAAACAGAATATGGGCTTTGTACACCTTAAGTTGGATCGAAAAGATCAAGACATATAGTCCTTTAAAAAAACCTTAGGTTTTCTATGGTTAATCTGACTAAAATTCATATTTTCTGGACTAGAAGTATTTTAATAAAATTAAATCAAATCTTGGAGCTGAAAATGTAACTCATCAGTTAAAGTACTTGCCTAGAAAGTACGGGGCCCTGGGTTTGGGTCCCCAGCACCACAAAAACCGAACATGGTGTTGTGCACTTGTAATCTCAACATCTGGAATACTGAGGCAGAAGGATTTTTATGAGTTTGAGGCCATCCTAGGTCTGGGAGTTCATGGCCAGCCTGGACTATAGAGCAAGATCCTGCCTCAAAAACAAAGCCAATCAAAGAAAAAAAAAATCAACTTTATGTCAGTTGCAAAGATAGAAGTAGTTATCTTTTGAAAATATCTTCCATCAAAATAATCTTTTTACAATTATATGAACATAAATATTCAATTTTATTTCTAAACGGTATTTTATTTGAAAAAATTGCCATTTTAGACTCCATATTATTGCGTAATCTTTCAAAGAAGATATTGTAGAGGATTCATGATAAAGAATACATGGTTTTCGTAGTTTTCTTATCCTACACACACGAAGAAAGGCTGTTCAACTTTTAAATTCAAATGGAGACTTCATAATTTTTAATTCTAAGTTGACTGGTAAAAAGGACAAACTTGTTCAAAGTAGCGTAACAACAAATATCAATACAGCCAAGGCCAATAGCAAATTATTCATTTCTTTTCACTTAACAAACCATTTCAAATGTAAAATCAGGTCAGAAGCATGCAGATGGTAAAACCAGTAAGACTTAAGATTCTTAATTCTGTCTCATTATGATAGAATCATGGTTTTCTTTCAAATTCTCATTTTAAGATTGAGTTGACATTTTATTTTTCCTTTACCATTACCACTGAACGGATTTGTGTCTTACCGCTCCTCTTTAAATCTGTAAAGTCTAAAGATTTTTTTATGCAGTTATATGTGCAACTCTTACATCCGATATCAACTCAAGCAGCCACTTATCAACAACGTTTATTCCCACTGTAGAGTATTGGGATCTGATGTATTTTAGACTTAGGAAATTGATCAGGATATAAACAAGGGTTTCTTGCTCTTTCTTTCTTTCCTTCTTTTTTTAAATCTACCTCATCAGGAATGCCCATTCATTCATTCATGTCTCTGAGATATTGATTCTTTTCACTCGAAGAAGACTCGCATTATCTAGCTAAGTGACATGGGTCACTGGAAAATCAGTACATTAGAACATTTGGCCATTATAGACCTGTAGAAAAATTTAAAAACTATTTAAGAGGTCATTTTCTTCATATCCTATTAAGAACTCGGTGTTCATTTTTCTTTGTGCATGTCCTTGGGTTTCAATTTAGGGAAGGACTTTCCTGACGATAATTTGTTCTCTTCCCTTATTTGATTAAAAAATCAATTCTAATGCACTGTTGCATGCATGCATGGATGTGGGTACAGAGATAAGTTATAGTATGTGCCATGTAAAACAAATGGAATGAAAACATTGTTTTTATTAACTATTCTTACCTGAATAATTTGCCAGCATGTAAATTTTCATCAATATTATTAACCCTCAACTTTTAAGTAGACTAAAAGCAGACCCAACAGGTTGCCTTGTGCATGCAGGTTTTCAATTTTATGATAGCATGAACAAAACGTTATTAATTAATTAATTTTAAAAGAGCTATTCCACTTTTGATTCTATTTTATAAGAACATGCGATTATGTGGAAGATAACAGCCCACCTATTAAATTTACCTAGAGAACTACACAAAATATCTGTGCGTGGGCCCCATTCCAGAACAGTGAGATCAAGATCTCTGGGGTGAGTAGTTTTCCATCAGTACAAAGGTGATTCTAATGTGCAGCCAGGTCTGAAAATCACTGTCATTAACAGTTTCGGTTACTTTTTTGCTTAATTTTTATTGTTGTTGTTGCCCAGGCTGGTCCTGAACTCACTATGAAGCCCAGGCTAGCATTGCAATTGTGGCAATCTTCCTGCATCAGCTTCCTGAGTGCCGAGATTACAATCATGTGTGTGCCACCACATCCAGCTTGTGTAGTGTTGGGGAAGTGCTTTATCTGCTGTGTGAGTCCTCTAGTCCTGCTTTTTTCTTGTGTATTTTCAGAAAGATCCACCAATTTTGTGCAGCCAATTTGCTTTCAAATGTTAACTCACAGAATTTCTTTCAACTAAGCATATGAATATATGATAATATAAATTTACTTTCTTCTGGATTGTAGAGGCCTTCAAATTAGGAAATCCACTCAGTTCTCAAAATAACAACACATGAACAATAATTAGGGGATTCATAAAATAATATACTATTCCACTGGCTTAAGCTACTATTCCATTGGCTTCCTCCATTGTAAATTAGCTTTCTTTATTGGGAGTCACTTTGATTTCTTAGTGTGACCAAACAGCTTGATTTTTTTCAGGATTCGTGAGGTTTTTTTTTTTTTTTTTTTTTTAGATTAACCTCAACAAATCCTAGACACCAAGAGAGAGAGAAGTCGTGGAGACATAGTTCCGACCATTCAGAAATTTGCTCCCTAAGTGATAAAAAGCTATCAATTTAGTTGGG
>PVKB01001948.1:315778-339231 GCA_004027205.1 Ctenodactylus gundi
TTTTTTTTTTTTTTTTTTTTTTTTTTTTTTTTTTTTTTTTTTTTTTTTTTTTTTTTTTTTTTTTTTTTTTTTTTTTTTTTTTTTTTTTTTTTTTTTTTGGTCTATTCCTTGATTTGATTTTTAACCTATGTAAATTACTTTGGCAGAAATAATTTTGCTGACATGATCATTGTTGATAACAAAACAAAGAAACCTGGCCAGGTAACCTGCTGTGCCATCCTTTCATGATAATTTTTACTCTGTCACTGGATATTCCCATTGTGAAGGGCTAATTGTTCAGTGTTTTCAGATGGGAGAAATACTTAGCCAGGAATGACAATTCGGTTAAGCTTCTGATGCCCCTTAAACTTTGTTTCTCCTTTCTAAAACGACAGTGTTTGTCCAACCTCATTCATGAGATTTTTGGAAAGTTCAATGTAACCATTATGTATTGCATATCTATATTAATAAAAAGGGAAAAACATCAATATGTATTTAAGTGTGTATGTACATTGTTGTGGTAATGATCCTCTCTACTTTCTTAGTGCTTCCTAAAGATTAGGAGATTTTTGTCTGCTCTTAACAATATCACAAGATTATGCATAATCTAGTGTTACCTATATCCCCAAAACATCTTTAGAAATGGAAGACAAAAAAATCACATTAGTGTAACAGTGCAAAACAGAGCCAGGTGAATAGCACATGGGAGGGTTATGTACAAATCTGAAAATATTCAATTTTGGCAAACAAAGGTCAGTAACAATATTTGACTCTATATTTCAGTATTGGTAATTTAAGCATCATTTTAATTATCATTATTAATAAATAATATGGCAGTAGAGGTTGTACATAAATGAAAAAATGCAGTAGAAAATATTCAGGTGCTTTTTGTAACAAGAGAAAGTAGGTGTACCAGAGCAAAGGAGATAGTGTCCTTGGCCTTCTTGATGATACATGGACTGGCTACTGTTCCAATTGCAAGGATCAGGAATGCCAAAGGTGTTAATGACAGCTTGGGAGACAGGCATTCTGCTGACACCTGATCAAGCCATAATATTCTATTTTTTTCAGACTTACCTATAGAATTAGCCCCTGTAGCCCCAGTCTTTGGATTAGAAAAATAGGAATTTGAATTAGCAATGCTCCTGCTGTCTTATTTTTACGATATCTCTACATAAAAGCCAATAAAAATAACACCTTTGAGTTCTGTAGCTATCAGATTTTAGCAGGATTGTTATTTTTGGTAGCAAAGGGCCTATGACACTGCTTTGGAATTGTCTCTTTTTGTTGCATAAGCCTCAGGTCACCAGGGAAGAATAGAGGCTTTGAGGCTGCCACAGAGGCAGAGGTGATTTGTGGGCCAATGCGCTGAAGTAAGAACAGGTGTGTGAGGAGAGTGTCCTCCAGCCTGAGCCTCTGCGCAGAAACTTCTTTCCTTCAAAGGGCTCGGAATGTTCACGAGGCATGAAAAGCTTTCACTCTGTTTATGACACAGGAAAAAATAGCTTGTCCTAAATCAGGTTTCCTCTAACGGTCCAGTTTCTCCCTTTAGAGAGAAGTGGATGGATAACCGGGTTTCAGTGAATGTAGCCATTAAGATGAAACATGATTTCACCGCGTTATTAAAAACCTAAATGCACGTAGATCTGGATTTTGGATTGCTTGTCTGTTTTGCTTTTTCAAAATTGGAATTTTGGTGACTCGGCTCTTTCAAATATACCCTGATCAGAATTTTATCTATTGAGAGCTAAACAAAAAATAGAATTTTTGAAAATCCTTCTCTTACTAAAACTGAGCACTGGTTTATATTATTAAGTGACTATCTGCAGCCTAAAATAGGGCAAAAGAGCAAGTGGATTATCTGAGAATCGAAACAATTCCTTTTACTTTTATGAACTAATATTGATAAGTGCTGTTCGGATTTTCCTATGGCCAGTTTCGCTTCTGTAAAATACAACAAGCTGAATATTTATAATCACTCAACAGAAAATTTTCTAACCAGATGTCTCCTGTTAGGTTTTTATGTAGCTGTGTGATCTTTGTGTATCGTGCTGTGTTCAAAATCCCTCACCAAATTTTGACACTTGTCTGAATATAATATTAATCTCATTCTGGCTCAATTTGTTGCTAGAAAACTTGATCAGAACCATATGCCTATGTGTTCTCCGTGTGTTTCATGAAGATATGCTTAGCTGCTCTCTTTTTAAGTTACATAGGCAACACACGCGCGCGCGTGCACACACACACACACACACACACACACACACACACACACACACACGGACATGAGCATCTGGTGATATTTTGTTCCTTTCATTTGAATTTGATAATAATACAGCTGTATCCCAAGCTTCTCTATAATACAAATTTGTGTAGTTAATACTGTATTTTTAGGCTCCTAGGTCCTAAGTTTTCTAGTGAACAAAAGCCATTGAACAGAATTCTCATGAAAGGTTCATTGATGTATCTGTAAACAGTAATTCATTTGGTGTCTAAGACATTTCAGAAATCAGAAGGGGCGGGGATGGTGGCTAGGGAAAAAAAAACACCTACCTACAGTATTATTTGGAAAGACTAACCGACATTCATAAAACTGTCTCTACATATCCATTTAAATTCTTTAAAACTAATGTGCAAGTCAAAGTTTATGCTCCAAAATACATGTATCGGTAAGAATCTCAGTAGGAAAGTTGTTAGTCATTCTCTTCGAGCAAAAACTAGATCGCACCAAAGTAATAAGATTTATTCAACCAGGTTTTTTTTCCTCCCCTCCCCCATAAATTCTATGTATAAAATCGTTTTTGAGTGATAGACTAGAATTATGCAGCACTTCAGAATGAATTTTGTCCAAGGTGTTCTCTGATTTTGGTTATAACTCAAACTACACTTAAGTATAATTTCTTTCCTTCTTTTACAAAGTCACAGATTAAATTCAGTATGACAGTGTGAGTGATCTATTTGATAATTTTGCCCAAATATATGCAAATTTGGGAAGAAATTATTTATCAAGGAATAATCTGTTTAATATTTTAATAAAGAAGAGCCCAACAAATATAAAGTAGAATGTTATATGAGATTGGTGACAGATTGGTTCACCCACCAAAGGAGATCTTCCCATATGGAAATAAAGTACCGTATGTACACCTCAACTCTCTGGTTCTGATAATGGAGGTAAATAAACAAAAGTCTCCTTGGTTTTCCAATCAAGTTTCTGGTTTGTGATGGAAAAGGAGACATTCTACACCAAGGAATAAGACTCACATCTTCCTATTACGTATTTCTAACAAATTAGAGTTGTCTATCATTAACATAAGTCAGAAAGACTCTCCATGGATCCAGTAGGCTGATTTATCTTCCATCCATTTACCAAGTTCAAGTTCATCTGTTGCTCAAATATCTGTTAATTGCATTCTTCTGGTTCACATACATTGTTCTATGCCTCTCTGGTTTTTGACTAGGAAAAAAAAAAAACTAAAAAAAGAAAACCTTCCAGCAAGACTATTTCAGCTAAACCTGTAATTAAAAACTTATGTTTCATTGAAACTCCCATGTGTTAGCTTGTATTAGAGTCAAAATCATGCTCGTAAATCTCTGAAGATATAGATCTATCCAACTATCTATATTTTACCCTTCAGACTACTATGACTATTTTTTATAATAGGAGAAATTAAAATGTTTCATTCTTATGATGAGGTTGACTCACTATTTTGCTGGCTTAAGTTTGTTATTCTAGCTCTTCTATTACCTTTTTAGGCTAGCAGAGAGGTCTTTGGTTTAAAATTAAAATAAAGAAAAAGACACATGAGAGTATATTACAATACAACTCTAGTATGTGTTGCTCTATACCCATTGTTATGTGCTATATTTTCCTTTGGAACAGCAGCTGATTGTGGAGGTCACTGATTGCTACAGGTAGTTCTCTGTAACTCGACACTTGAGCCAGGCAAAATGATCATGGTGCTTATTTGTATATTTATTTTTTATTTATAAGCCATTGTAAATTCTAGCTGTTTGATCTTTCTAACATGATGTTTCCACTGTGATTTTATATTTGCTGTAAAAAAAACCACAAATGAACACTTGAAAAAGTCTTAACAATAGTAGTTATTTTTATGATGAAAAGAGCACGATATCCAGTTTCACACAACAGTTGATGTTTAAGGGTTGTTTTGCTTCTTCATATGTGTTGAAATACTTTTTTTTTTCTGTTCTATGAATTGATGCCAGGGCTACATCACAAGCCAATTAATTAATTAACGTTTTGCAAAGGGTCTGCTAAGTTCTTAAGTTGATGAGGCTGGGCTTGAAATGGTGGTTCTCCTGCCTCAGCCTCCCAGAGTGTTGGGATTAGAGGTACGGATGAGCACACCTGGCTTGTTGCAGTGCCTTCTAATCTCTGGTGGAATTCATCACTTGTTCAAACCGTTATTTATGCACTTGTGTTTTCCCGGACGACTACATCTTGAAGATGATTATGAGTGCCTTACTCATTACGATTCCCCAAAACCCTTATTAGAAACAACTCAGATTTGAAAGCGAAGTAGACAGAGGTAGACAGAGGTAGTCTACTCAGACAGAGTAGACTACATTTATTTTTGAATAACTAATACTTAAAAGCCTTATGAAAGCTCTATAAAGGCAATAGATTTCTTTATTAATCAAATAAAACTTATTTGTGTTGAATTTTAGTTTTTCAGGTTTAGCTGAATTAAGATTAACATTTAAGACAAAAGGGGAAAAAAACCACCCTGATACTGTAATATTGTCAAATGAGACCTGACAGTGTAGAATCCATTCTACAATTAGAAGGTTCCTTTAGTTTTAGTGCTATAATATTGGATTTCAGGGTCATTATTTTTCTAGCTTTTATGTGCGAGTTGAGCCAAGCAAAATTGTCACAGAAAATTAGACTTATTTTGACAGTGTACATAGAAATAAAGCTTCTGTCTTTCAATCCTGGAAGCAAATGGGACCAGGTAAGCAATGAGATCATTGCGTTTCTTTTGTCATGATGTTTTAAAAGATAAAAATTGAGTACTGCATTTAATAATCTACTCACTAGTGCTCATTGGTGTGATGTGACTTAGACTAATTTTTCATAAGACAAAAACCCCAAATCTACACATTTTTTTCTTGATATGATTGACTAAATGAATCCCTCATGACCTGGTTCAGTAACTGTGACTTCAATGAGCTTACTTGATTCAGGCCATTGTTTATCATTGGTTGTAGCAGAATCAAACAAAACCAAAAATCAAACAAAATGACTACGAATATCTTATCTATGAACAGTTGTTACGGCCGGCCAGTTTGACAGTGCACAGATGAGACGAAGTTGTGCCAAGAATGGCTTGTTCTGCAGGTGTTTCTTGTAGCAAAGGGAACAAAAGATTTATTTGGGACCAAAATTCGGTCATGTAGAAAAACTGAGCCTTTGAACCCTGGAGGAATTATGGGACCCAAAAAATGTTTTCTAATTGGCTAGACTATCAAAAATTGGGGCTGACAGGAAAGACTGAATGATTTATTAGAGAAGAAATCGTCACTGGAGAGACTTTCATTAATGACAGGGCCCCTGAAGAATAGATAAAACCGCAAGAAACAAAATTTGCAGGGCTGAATGACCAGGGATACCAATTCCAGAATCGAATCTCCTGTCAACTAAACACTTCTTGGTCTCGCTCCATACCTCCCCAGGTAGAGCAGCTTAAATTCAAAGTGGTGGTGTGGGTCGAGGGAAGAAAAAATGTTCAGAGTGGAATAGAGAGGAAACTAGTTGAAATCTTTTTATTAAGAATCAGTGATTATAAAAAGCTGAACATTTTATAATTAATAAAATGAGAAGCTTATTGAGTAAATGTTACCAGCAAAAGCTGTCATCTGTGAGAATATGGCAAAATCTGAGACGTAGTAGAGATTCCAAACAAGAGGGACAGAATAGATGTCAGAGCAGAATGGGACATCCAGTAGTGGAACTGGTAAATTTGTGTGGGCTGCACCTTGAGAAGAGCTGTCTGTCACTGGGAGGGATATATTTATAGAGTATGACAATGCACAAAGTGCATGATGATATACAACTATATTGTTTTGCATTTTTGCATAATTACTAGTGAGGCAAATAGCACAGTGCTTGCCCAGGGTCTCAGACTCCAAATGGTACAGGGAAGAAGAATTCAAGTGCCTAGTTACTGTAGAATCTCTCTTCGCTTGAGTTAGTTTTTCTTATTGTTATCGGACTGTTTGTTTTCTCCACACTTGTCCATTTAAGTTCTAGTTGTTAAGCTGGGTACGGTGGTACATTCCTGTAACCTCAGGACTCTGGAAAGTTAGGGTAGGCAGATTGCAAAATTGAGTTCAGCCTGATCAATTTACCAGCTTAGACAGAATTTTGTTTCAAAATAAGGAATATAAAAATGCTAGGAGGTAGTGAAGAGGCCCTGGGTTTACACCCCAGTGCTGCAAAACATAAACAAGACCCTACTTACCACATTTGAGCCATCATTTAGCACAGGTAGAAATTCAATAAGTGCGTATGTTAAATTAGTAACTCAATGAATGGAAAAATGAATAAATGAGCACGTCTGTCTATGTTCTGGATATATGGATCTAGGTCAACGATCACATTCAGTGTTCCCTAGCAATCCCATGAACACATGGCGTGTGTGAAATTTCTTTCCTAAGGATGGTCACCTGGGTATAATTTTGCCTCTCTTATTCTGTGAATTATCAAGTACTGAATTTTTCGTTACTAATTGTTTGGTTTGAGAGCATTTGCTTCACTTTGGGAGCTAGCATCATATGAGAATCAATAAACTAAAAGCATTAAAGTGATTTTCAATTTTAGTTTTACTGCAGTTGAGTTTAAGAAATTTTCTAAGTAAGAAAATCAAAGAAAAACTTCAATATTTTCAAATCATATTTGTACCAGAGCCCACTATTTTTTACCGTTATGATCTTCTTTAGTATTAATTTGTTTATTACTAGAAATTTAGAAAGATTTGAATGTCTCAAAAATTACAATGATGTCTACTACGGTCTTCAGCAATGGACAATGATCTGGACAGTGGCATTCGCGGATACTGTCTGAGAATTTTCAACTTCTGTAAGTGACTTGAGTGCTTTCCCACCTTACTCTATTTACTTGCGTTAGTGTGTTGGTCTAAATATCGATTTAGTTATGGTTATATTTCTATTCTGGACTTGTCATTCTATATTGAATTTGAATTTTTATTACCACACGTGAACATTAATGCCAACTGTCGAATTTAGAAAAGTAACTGAAGGACTAGGGAGGGCTCTGTACGCATATGGTAACTGTTGCTAGGGGCGCAATTCCTTGATAAATATTTTTAGTGATGGCTGAATTTGAATCAAGGTGGCTTTCACAGAGAATAAATATGTAGTGTTTTCTAATGAAAGTAGAAAGGGCAATGCATAACAATAATAACTCAGCCATACATTCATATCAAGCCTGTAACCAAAATTTGCTTATGTTTTATTTCTATTTCTATATTTCTAAAAATATACTCTGACTTTTCCTATTACAATGTGGTGACCTTTTACTAGGTGTATTGTTTAAACAGCTAATAAATTTAGATACTTAAATAAAAAATAAAATTTAGTTTAGGGGAAAGATAATTTAGATAGTTTCAGTTTGGATTATTATTTCTGACACTTGTTGTGTACATAATTTGCAGCCAATTCTGTTCTTTACTCATCAGTCTTCTGCTAGTGACACTGTCTATGTGATACCTTACAAAAGTTAGCCCTCGGAACCTTGGCAAACTGAGAATAGAAATTCCACTTGGTCCAGATACAGCTCTACTGGGCATGTTCTCAGAAGAAATAAAGTCAACATACCAGAAAGACACATGTATATCTATGTTCATAACAGCAAAATTCAGCCAGATCCTAAACACAACCTATCTGCCCATCTGTAGAGGAATAAATAGTTAAGGAAGATGTGGTACCCATGCACAATGGATTACTATGCAGCCATAAAGAAAGACAGATATGAAACATTTGAATGAAAATGGGGCCACCGGGGGCTCCTGCCCCTCCTCGTTCTTGCAGAGAAGTTCTCACTTTCCACCTCACTTTCTCCCTTTTACTTATCCTAATAAAGTGTCTTGCTACTCCCTTTCCCCCTTTCCCCCAAGAAAAAAAGAAAAAGGAAAAGAAAATGGGGCCACTCTGAATCAATAATGCGCAGTGACCAAACACAAAAGACTGATCATAGACTGGTTACTCCCTCATGAAAGTCATAAAAATGATATCATAAAAGGGCTTAACACCGGTGACAGGGTAGAAAGAAGGACAGTGGACTTCTAGGAGCGTGATGAACCTCTGGGAAAGAGGCAGGATCATAGATGGTCATTGAATTCCCCAAACCCATGTCCCTAATGTGTTATAGAATTTGGAATTCATGTGTATATTTAAAATAATAATAATAATGATAAACAAATGTTAGCTCTCAGAAAGGTTCTCTAGAAAATTCAAGCTCACTGGGTCTAAAGTTAGACTCATCATTTGGAGTGGGTGCTTGCCAGATATACAAATGACTCAAACACAAACTCATCATCTCTATCGGTCAATAAATATCAAAAGCAGGAGGAGAAAAAAGGACCTGATCCGTTGAATAATGAATATTGGAGGAGGACAAAGGAAACAAAAGCACATTGCTAGTTTGGGTTTTACTTTCTCATTGCTAATTTTCAGAAGAGGGTATATTTTAGTAGAGGGAACAGGGTACTTCTCTGTAGTAAAAGGCATTGTTAAGACCATGATAGTGTGGAGATATCAATAAAATATACCGAAAAAGCCTTTGAAAGCAGAATTTACAAGGAAGCTATCTCGGCAGGTGTACAGAAAGCTTCAGTGTGCCCCCATTCCCCTGCATTTGACCAACACAGTGGAGTTCAGTTTTCCTTATTTTTGGCTCTGCTGCTGTTTCATGCAGCTTAACTGAAGAAATTTCAGTTCATGAAGACCAGCTAGGTATTTAAAATTTATACTTTTCAAGACAATTGATAAAACAATATCTGTGGAAATTACTTACTCATATTATAAAATATGAACAATAAAGAATCCATTTCATAAAGATTAAAAAATAAACCCATGTTTTCCTGGTATTAACTATTGTGTAGAATCATTGAAAATCCAGTTTGTAAGTATGTTAATATATCTCTATAGCTACACACAGATCATTTTCTCATTTGCATATATATGCGAAGACAATATGATTAATACAGAGTAGCTGCTTAGCTTTAAAAATATTGTATGAATGGAGAAGTATGATCCATTAAACTAGATCAGCTGCATGCAATATATAAAATGTCTAGATTTATATGAAAGCGATTATGTATAAAATAATGAAGTAGTTTTCAAAAGCAGAAATGAAAGTCATAAATTAGTATGGCTTTTATCAAAATACTTAAGGAAAATTTAAAATGCAAAGCAGACTTGTCTAAATGGTAAAAAAAAAAAGAATACTCATATCTAACGTATGTGTGCTGGATGCCATTAAGTTGAAGAATGTTTTTTAAATGTGTGGCATATTTTTACATAAAAAGAAAGAATAGTCATTTTAATACTTTAAAACTACATTTATAAACACATTATCCACTTAGTGCTAGCAAGAATAGCAGAGATGTATTTCTGTTACTAATAATACGTTCGGTAATATATCAGTACAAATTTTCCACACAGTTTTGTGATGTAAGTTTTCATTTGTGAGTTTCTTTTATTAAGAGTCCAAATTTGACTTCCTAAACCAGAAACACATGAGAAAAGGTAGATGCACATTTCATCAAGATTATGAAGATTCACGTTTATGAATGATGAAAGCATAAAATTATAAAATGAAGTTAAATCCAGAAAGGGGGCACTGGAAAACAGTGTCTTGTGAGCCGTCCTGTAATCCCAGTCCCCTGGGAGATTGAGGCAGCCATGTTATTAGTATGTATATGCAATGCAAAATGCTTACATTAAACTTGAGGTTTTTGTGCACATATATGTTTTAATGACTTCCTGTTTTCTTTTCTGTACTCTTTCTTACCCTATCGTGTTTTCTCTCACTCCCTTGGACTCCCAACACATCATTTATTTGACTGTATTATTTATTTACACTCTGGGTTTCTAGTATTAGAGAAACCAAGTGATATGTAATCTTTTGCTTCTGGTAAACTTCACTAAGCATGATGGTCATCGGTTGTATCCATTCACCTACAAATAATTCGTATCTGTCTGTCTTTATGGCAGAATAGTATTCCATTGTGTATATATGCTACATTTTCATTTTTTAGTCTATCAGCCTAGTTACTTTCCTCTTACTGTTTTCAAAATTATCTCTTTGCTTTGCCTTTGAAATTTTAATTATGATTTACACCTGTGAGAATTTGTTGGTAGCTTCTTCCAGTAGATGCTCATTGAACTTCTTGAATCTGGATTCCTGGTTCTTTCCCTGGACTTGGGATGTTTTCAGGCCTTATTTTTTGAGTAAATTTCCTGTTCACTTCTCTTCCTCTTCTGTCTGCTACTCCCATTGTGAATATATTGACTCACATACCAGTGCCCCATTTTTTTCCATGTCTGTCTTTTTGTTTTTATTTAGATGATCTCTTCCCAAGTTCGCTGGCTCTTTCTTCTTCCTAGTCAGGTCTATTGTTGAACTATTATAATAAAGTTTTTAGCTTATTTATTATATTTTATTAGTTAACTTTCTCATTTTGGGAAGAAAAACACCTGACATTTAAAAATGGAGCTTTTGGCTCACAGTTTCAGAGGTTTCAGTCCATAACAATTTGGCTCCAGCGCTCCATATCATGCCAGAAGGGCTTGGCAGAGGAATACTGTCTGCCTCATGGTAAATGACCTTAGAGCAGGTGACAGCACTAAAGAGGACTGGGTCAGGGACAGAAACAGCACGTAGGTGGTGTTCCATGGCTCCCTGACCCGCTGAGAAGTGTGCTTTACCAATCTCCTCAGTGGCCCTAAAGCTAATCAAGCTGACAATCCACTTTAACTGATCTACTATTCTCCAGTAGCATCATTTGCATAGTATTTGTTTCCTTTTAATCTTTGTTTACACTTTGATTTTATTCGTGTCTAGTTGTCTTGAGTTCATTGAGTTGGTTATTGACTGTTATTTTAAATTCTTTGCTAGGTAATTCGC
This sequence comes from Ctenodactylus gundi, assembly GCA_004027205.1. NCBI lineage: Eukaryota > Metazoa > Chordata > Mammalia > Rodentia > Ctenodactylidae > Ctenodactylus > Ctenodactylus gundi. Next base: position 326,931 of record PVKB01001948.1, read on the forward strand.
ATACCTTTGTGTCTTTATGATCCATTGCTGGACATCAATGTTGTGCCATTGATTGGACCATGTTTTCCTTTTTCTTCATGTGTTCTATAACTAGTCATTGAGATCAACTTATTGGATAAAGAAAGCTACCTCTCAGTTTTGGCTTCGCTTTTTACATAAAAAAAACCGCATTTATCAATTAGTGCAGCTATATTTGTGGCCTCAGGTACTTTTATGGTGAAAATGATTCTCTGGGCTTTTGCGTGCATTAGAGACAGCCAGTTTCGTTTTCATCATCTCACAATCTCTTGCTCCCTCTGGTGTCTGTATGTGAAACTGAAAGCACCCTGATTCTACAATGTCTACTCTCTAAGTCCATGGGGCCAAGCAACCACCAACCATCCGGAGTATGTCAGTTCTCTGTCAGGCCTGTACATGCAAAACACAGTTCTCACCTCAAAGAGAGTAAGAGTTAGATTATTTTAGAGCCAAATGGGTGTGACCATGACCTGGAAATATGGACACAGATCTCACCAAATACCAAGTTCCAATGAGCTAATGGTGACATTCAGTATTTATAATTACAAAAAAGAAGAAAGGCCTAAATCAAAGCACTGTTTTAAAAACACTGAAGGATCCATCCAATAGGTGGGTCACCCCTGAAAGGGGAAGCCTCTGCCCTTGGCCTCAGATGTCACCTGATGACATTCTCAGCTCACAGGCTGGTGGAAAGCTACCAGGTCTGCTCTCTACATTTCAAAGGACTTATTACAGGATGCCAAGTCAGATGTAGAGGAGGACAATGGATGTAGCCACAGCAAAGGTCAAGGCAATCCCTGAAAATCTGGCTATGCAAACATCCCAGCCTCTTCACAAGTCCTTGGGAATCCAGCTAGCCTATAGGAGGCTCCTATAAGCTGAGCCTATATCCTGGTAACTCCTTTTCACAGACCCTTAAGTCAGGTCAAACATATATTACTTCCTTCTGGAACCCTTCAAAATCCTTGCTTTTCACTTCACTCCTGTGAATCAACTAGTATAGCACGCTTGGCTAGCCCTACTAGTACCTCACACGAAATTGGGATATGCTGCAAGTAAATACCTCTCAGCTATGGCAGAGCCTTAGGAAACTGTTCCTTCTTGCTCCAATCCTAAACATTACATGGTAACACTTGTTTGGATAATTCTGTGAAACCCATAAACATGAGTCTCTGTGTCTGCCCCTCTCTCTCTCTCTCTCTTCTGCCTCCTCTCTTTCCTTTGTATCCATGTACTTCCGGACCTTTGCATGTGTATACTGTGCTCCTCTAGGACCAGCAGGTAATAAAATCTTTATTTCTTCCTTCTATGTCTCCTAATCATTGATGGTGTGATCTTCATTTTAAAAATCTTAGATTGTAATATCATGACATATTCTGAGACCTTGTAAATTCATTGCCCTTCTTCAAACCTTAGTCCAACTCATGCACTGATAATTCTCATCTGAATCAATTACAGCTGTGATAGTTATCTAATACAGATTTTTAAAAATTTATTGTATTAGCTTAGAAGGCATGTCAGAAGAATGTACCACATACTGAGTGCTTTAAACAATAGATTTTTGTTTTGCAATTTGGTGAATCAGTATGTGCTTTGTGAAGCTTTACCCTGTGGCTTACCTATGGCTTCTTGCTTGTATGGTCATTGCTGTATTGTTTTTCTGTATGCTATTATTTCTTTTTAGGACAGTGGTCATACTTATCAGGGCCTATTGTATTGGCTCTATTTTAACTTAATTACAGATAAAGCAACGGTTTCATGTCTTAAGTGTTAGGGATTCAACATCCAGATTTCGAAGGGACATCATTTATTACAACACATCAATCATTAATCCGTATTTATTGCATAGCAACCTGATGTTAGAAAAATCTTTTCCCATATTTATATCTATACATTTCTACTTTGCAGGTGTATATATAAATATGTATATTTTCAGTATAAAGAGATAGGTCCTTTTTCTCTCTTTTCTTTTTTTGAGACAGGGTCTTGTGCTATATTCCAGGCCGATCATGAATTCACTGTACATCTCAGGCAAGCCTTCAATTCAAGGAGAAATCCTACTGTCTAAGTCTCCAAAGTGCTAGGATTACCGTGTGATCTAACCTCTGCAGTATTTCTCCAATGGCTTCATAGAGCCATTCTAAGTCAGTAGATCATATTCCATTAATTTCATCATTTACTAACCTTTATCTTCCAATTATTCCAGATTTGCCTTGTGGAAGTACTCTGAAGGTGATTCTTGTCTTTTTAACATGACCATCTAATTTATTGCACCCTTCCCTATATTCTGGAAGAAAAATATATTTTAATCTCCTCTCACTCTCTTTGCTATCCCCATAAAGTCGGGTTCCTCTCCAAGGAACCCTGACACATTTTAGTAGGTAGTGGCAATCACGAACAAATATCTGGGCTAAACAGGTATTCTTTAGAATTCCTTGTAAGCATTATCAAACCTACAAAATAAGAGTAATGCAAATTTAACTGGGTATGGATTACCTAACTATTTTATATTTATTGGCCACATTTGTTGAAACATGGGATTTAATCAGAAAAATGATAAAAATAAGCCTATCATGATGAAAAGTACTAAGACATTGATTTGGGTAGAAAAACTGAGTTCTTGAAGGATGTATTTTTCAGAAGCAAACTTAAAGACATGCAGAGTAACCTAAAATATCCACTCCTTTTATATATTATATATAAAACTGAGCAACACACTCTTTCTAAATACTCTACCATTAAGGCCCCAGTGTCTTCATATACATTCCTAATTTGCTTTCTTGGTAAATCAAGTTATAACTGACCTTTAGAGTAATGTGCAACAATCAGGACTAAAATGAGAAAATAAATTCAAATACTGCTAGACAAATAGGGAATATTGCTGACATAAGTTGTTAATAATGAAAAAACTGACCAGCAAAGAAACCACTGATGTAGGATATGTCTGGAAGCATATTGATTCCAGAGTACATTAATCCCTTATAGAGAAGAATTAATGTCAAAGAGTGAGTCATGGGCCAAAATATAAGGTACTTTCAAATGCGCTCTCAGTGCTTGAAGCTTGCTGATCTATGTCAAGCTCTGGTTGTTAAACAATTCAGATGCTTTCTATAACCTGATCTTATGACACATCGAGGAAAAAGAATACTTTTTACTGAAACTTCATTCGACTTCACCATTTCACAGAACAAAAGTACCAACTAGCACTCTGGGAAGAAGTAATTTACCATTTCATGTAAGGATACCTTAAAAGAAAAATGCATGTCAGCGTTATCAAAGCTCTCATTTAATGCACTAGGCATTGTCCACTTTCCGTGTTGCACTGGGCTTGTGCAAACATCGTGTTAGGCAGCTTCTATTATTTCCATTTTGTAGCTGTGAAAAATTAACTCTCAAGGCATGAAATAATTTTATGACTTTCATATACCTTTAAAGTTACAGAGCAAGGATTTAAACTAAGAAATGCTTGACTTAGAAGTCTATGCATTTTATTCTTTTATACTACTGTCCTTCATAACATGTAGATATTTTTTGAGACTATGAAAGGCGATCAAAATAAACTTAACTATTCTTAAAAGTTCAATTTGATTGGTCACTGCCTTGATATGATATTAAAGCACTACCTATAAAATAGCATCAATTATTTTTGCTTCCAAGAAAATAGATGGACCTTTACTTATCCCTTCCATGAAGACAGCTTAAAATCCTGAAAGTTATATAAAATAGAAACAAGAGGAGGCTGACTGATGTAAACTCCTGGAGATCTTGAATCTGAGTAATAGCTGAAGGGATGGGCTTTATTTTTCTCTTGCAAATCTCTGTTTGCACATCAGAGAAGCTACCAAAATGAACTGGAGGTGGCAGGGGTGTGGGAGAATAGAGACTTCATAAAACCATTGTATATATCTCTAGTGAGGGGCCAGAACAGGGCAACTTATCAAGGCGGATATATTTTAGAGAGTAAACACTCTGTCTAGTCTTACTAAGCACTGCTACTATTTACTTTCTACCACTAATCTAAGCAATAAAGATCAAATGTTTACTCCCTTCCCAGGCTGTAGTGTCATGGCCTAAGCCTTCCACAGGGTGTAGACAGTGAAGTTTCTGTGGAGATCTGGACCTCAACTCCAACCAGCAGGCAATAATGCTCCACAGGTCATCGTGCCACTGAGGAGCTGGGGGTGGAGGTGGGGATGGGGGGAGTCTACACATTTAATTTCATGCCCTGGCAATGATGCTAACTGCCATCAGAAAGTCAGGATTCTCATCACCATGTGGCAGGGGTGGCACCGAGATCTCCCAATGTGGTGAAGGCCAGGCAGGAGCAGTGCGGAGACAAGGGCTACCCTCCAAAACAGAGGGATATTACCAAAAGTCTCGTGGGGAATCTGAACTCCAAACCCAATCCAGCAATGCTAAGGAGTTCTGCCCTCTTCCCCCACAACCCCTCGTCACTGTCAAATGTAGTCAAATAGGAAATTTTGACCTCTATCCCACCAGGGAGTAAAGAAGCCATAAGATACTTCCATTGGAACACTGGTTGAGCGAGTCTACTATAGCATAAGATTTAAAAGAGATCTACAGTTTTGTACGCTAAAGTGCAGAGATTTCAGCAGAAAACTACTTGTCATCCACCAATGTAGAAGAAAACCTCAACTGGAATGAGAATTGAAAATCAACAGATGCCCAAACAAAAGTGACACAGATATTATAATCATTAAACAAGAAATTTAAAGCAGCGATTATAACGCTCCAATGAATAATTACAAGTATGTTGGCACAAAAGAGAAATGTAAAGTCTCAGCAAAGCAATGAAAGATATAAAAAAGAAATATGTAGGAAATGTAGAACTCAAAAATGTCCTGTTCAAAATAAAATCATTTATAGGATCTGCTCAAGAGTAGAAAAGAGAGGACACAGATGTAAGGCAATGAGCTTGATGACAGTCCAATAACACTTAATATGAATAATAGAAGAAAAATAGATTGAAAAATTAAACAGATTAAAATGTGGATGAAAAAAATCGAACAGAATTTAGGAAATTTGTGGAGATATAAGAAAATGTGTAGAAAACAATCCGATCCTTTTCACCAGAGCTGTGTCTTCCAAAATTCCTCAAGCTGTAATCCTTCCCATGTCTTCTCTTACTTCTAACTCTGCTAAATAAATCTGCTATGCTTCTCGAGAAAAAGATTAAATTAAATTTAAAAAGACCTGACTTTTAAGTCATTGGAGTTATAGAAGGAGAAGAAAGACAGGGAATAATGAAAAAATAATTTTAAAATGACTGAATACTTCCCAGCTCTAACATGATATACACATATGGACGGATGAAACTTGTTTAACCCTAAATATAATAAAATCAAATAAACATTTGTCAAAAGACTCCATAGTTAAACTTCTGAAAGCTAAAGAGAAATCAGTCTTAAAAGGAAAGAGAGAGAGAGAGAGGGAGAGAGAGAGAGAGAGAGAGAGAGAGAGAGAGAGAGAGAAGCCACTTTACCTAAGGAAAAATTTCTGAACAACAATGTATTTTTTTTCAGAAATTTGAAAGGATAAGAAAAAAACCCCACAATATTTTAAAATACTGAAATAAAAGAACTATCAAATAAGAATACTGCCCCTTTGTAAATATCTTTTAAAAATGAAAAAGTGGGCATCTCTAGATGAAGGAAAACTAATGAAATTTGTCACCAGACAATTCATCCTAAAATATATATATAGCTAAGATAAGTTATTTTTTAAGGAAAAATAAAAAAATGTAATCTTGGGAAGTCAGAAAGATTTTTAAGAACACACCAGAAAGAGCAAACAAGAGTAAATACGATACTTTCATTTACTTCTTGAATTTCTGCATTATATTTCAAGGTCAAAGGAAAGATTGCAATACTGTGTTGTAAAGTTCTCAATCAAGAAGTCTTTTGGAGAATATATTATAAATAAATGAAAGTATTGAAATGAATAAAAATTAAATTTCTCATAATTTATGGAAACCTCTAAATACTATTTGACTGCGATAAGAATGTACATACGTATAAATAATTTAACACCTCATAGAATAATCCCTAAAATGTATTTGAAGAATTATATTCTAAGACACTGTAAACACACGGGAACAGAATATTAAAAATATTTATGTAGCTTATAGAAAAACAAAACAAAGAAAACATGAAACAAACAAAAAAGTAAAAAAAAAAAGAGGGGCAGACATAAATTGTAACAAATCAATAATCACGTTAACTGGAAATGAGCGACATCAACTAATTAAAAACCAGATATTGGCAGAGGCAGAGTGAATTAAAAACAAAACAAAATAATAATGTGACTCATTTATATGCCGTGTACAAGAAACTCACTTACATATATATTAAAATTTCCTAAAACTGTTCTTTCTTGATATATGCCAAAAAGAAATGAAGTTAGAGAAGTATAGCTACATTTTTTGCCCTTGCAAAATATTTTTAAGTAGGCTGTATTAACAAAATATTAGTAGCAATGATAAGAGTAACAAAATGTGGTTAATAGTTGACTGAAAAGAAGGGATATGAAAAAATGTCTTAATTTGGGTAAGAATAAAAAGTAAACAATTCAGTGCTGGTGGTTGGATTTATGTTTTTTTTTTAACTAAGTATCTGAATTTAGAATCTGAAAGAAATCAAAGACAAAGAACAATGTATTAAAATTATGTTAAGATATAAACACAGAGACAATGTAAGTTTTGGAATGAAAATGCTATCTCTTTAAGCAATTTATCTTACAATAAAAAATAAGGGTTTTAATTTTGTAAGTCTAGCTGAGTTTCTGAAAATAAAGACTTCAAGACAAGAAAATATAGTGAGCATTTATAACTCATTATATGAGGTACAACAGGCGTGGTTGTAGTTTGGAAAAGGACTTTTAGGAATGCTAGTGCTACGTAAGTGGAGATTGTTACTATTACTCCTCAGGGGAAGAGGTTGTACTGTTGTCATGATATGTATGTGTACAAAATACTGAAGCTTAATGTAATCATTGTATGATATATATATATATATATATATATATATATATATATATATGCCAATAAATAATAAATATTGGGGAAAAATACTTCCTCAGAATGACTGTGCTTTTGACATATTCCCTTCTAATTTGCTGACAGGAGGTATAATTTCATTTCAAAACTCTTCAATATTTAAATGTTCTGATACTAGTAGAAAAAATGTTAAATAGTTTCAATGTAAAATGAACTTTCAATATATGTAAGGGAATCAACGATTTTTAAATAAGTCAATCAATATGCTGGATAAATAACTATACCTTTCAGGTTTTCACATACTCATGTATTTCTTACAAATGATTCTGGCAAAAGATTTTTGCAGAATTACTTGTATTTAGTATTAATTTATTAATTCAAAATTCACTACACCTAGGATTTCAATCTGGCTCTATGCCTACTTCTTTTGTTCTTTTAATATATATAAAAACTAACTGTAGATGGGTGTCCATCTTCTGACATTTATAAAACAGCCGCATGAGAAAATCCTGACGTGAGTGGTGGGGTAGAAAGTGAGGCAGTGGACTGTTAGAAAAGGGGTGAGTCTGTAAAGGGGAGAGACACAAGGCATGGGTAAGAATGAAAGAAGGCCAGAACTGGCATACACAGTCATCGTTTCCCCAAACGATATATTTCTCACGTGTTATAGAATTTGGAACTCATGTATAGAAAGAAAATTTTACCCATTTATCCATCATTACACAATAATGCCTCCTACCCCAGGACTGCTTCCTAATGTGCCTCATCCGATTCCACTGTCGATTGGGAAAGTCTGTTAAATAACACACATTCGATGACCTTTTGAAGCCCCCAGAAGCAAAAGTTTCAAGAACTTAATATAAAAATAACTTGAATTTCAACATTAATGGAATAAATCACAAAAATATATCAAAGATACTTACAGTTTTTTAACCTAAGTTCTTTAAAACAGTATGAATCATTTTGCCAAAAAGTACAATTTAATAATATAGATTCCCATTCAGTCTATATGTAATTTAAGCAAGGCTATTAGTTCCTTAAATAGAAATAACAAAAAAGTACCTTTTAACATAATGTGCAGCTTGCTGTTCTTTTTCAGTATTAAAAAATATAAATATAAGTTGCAAATGAAATAAGACCTTTTAGCATAATGTGCCGTGGGAGTATTCTACTGCTTGTTGCTCTGGAATTTCTCCCCCTTGTTTTTGTTGTGAGATTTCTTTCCACCATGTACAAATTGAATCTTATTAATCATGTATTTTTCAAATTATACTTTTATTAGTGTAAAGTTTTAATATTGCTTTTGCTTAGTTTTTTTAGTTTTTTCAATTTCTATCTTTTTATTTCTTCAAGAGGTAGAACCTGCCTATAGTTTTTAATATTATAATGCAGTGTAATGAAACTCACCAAATGAAAGATTAAATGAACATCTTAGACAAGAACTCATCTGTGATTTTAAATATATACACATATTTATAAATATATAAAATATGTATAAATATATAATAAGTATATAAAACATATATAGTATCTATATAGAGACTTGTAAATATATCTATATAGAATTGTATATATATGTGGGTTTCTTCCTATATATTATATGTATATAAAGAGAGAGAGAGAGAGAGAGAGAGAGAGAGAGAGAGAGAGAGAGAGCCAAAAAGAGAGACTTTTGTTGGTAAAGTTTCAGAGTTTGGTTTGTGAACGTGCTCATCACATATTAACTTGCAAGAACTATTGTACTTTACTAAAACTTGACAAAGACTGCCCAAGCTGTAGCTGAACCCTCAATAAATGCATTGTTACTATTTTCATTTTTCTAGAGGCAAAGTACTATTAAAACACTACTTGTAGCCTTTTGCAATCATAAGGGTGTTTTTCAGAACAAAATAATTTTTGCAACTTGAAAATTTTTGCCAGTTTTCACACATTTCATTGAAAATGTGACCCCAAGTTTGCTTGCTTATCTATTTACTTATTATTTTTTTTTAGCATAGCTGTTGGAGATATGGGCCATTGTGAAATGGTTGATAATAGCTTTTAGGCTTTTTATAAAGTACAATCATTTTGTCTCTCTTCCTGTTCCTTCACTCCTCCTGTCTCTCTGGTACTTGCAATTTAGTTAAAGAAGTGAGGAAGTCAGGTTATTTGTCGTATGGAGTTTTTCGTGTGACTCTATCCAACTGCATTGTTTAACACACTCTGTGGTCCAGTGTTGTTCTTGTAAGTTTGTGGGTAAGACCTAGTCAGATTCAGTTTTAAATTTTTACCGAGGTAAAAACTCTTCTTGTATGCTGTTTTAGATTTGATCAGGAGAACAGCAACATCCGTTTGTTTCTCCTTTCGCACTGCTGGTATCCATTGGAGATCGTTAAGTGTGTGGTTTTCTTTTTCTTGAGGGCCGATAGAGGCATCCACTTTTACAATTCCTCTATTAGATGGAATAGTTCCATAAATCAAAACTTCTTGTCATCAACCATGTGGTTACCTAGGGGTACAGTTTTATGGACAATGAGGGATAAATGCTGAATTGTCTCTCATATTTACTAAAAATCAATCAGTTGGCACATGAGAGGATTCTTTTTAAAATGAGAAGATAGAAATGTCTTTACCCCCAAATAAAAAGAAGCTCTTTTAAAAATGAAAACTTTATAAAAATTTTAACTCTGTATTTTACCAGTGAAACCAAGGGGATTTTTGCATTTTCTGAATGAGGAAAAACTTGCATTGTCCGACGTGCTTCCTCCCCGGCCCTGTCTCTGTGTGAACACAGACGCACTTCTCCCTGGACCGGAAGTCGTGTCGCATGCTTTCAATAAAATGGCTACCCAGGACAATAAGAAACCAGTATTTCTTCTTTGAAGACTGATGTGTTCTAGGTCTGAAAATTTGGTTACGGACAATTTGTTTGGGTCAAAAGGCCTCAAGACTTTCTGGTTAGAGAGCGGTGTTGTTTATGTCTTAGTTAAGTGATGATTCTTCTACTGGGACAAGCCGTAAGTCTCACATTGTTGTCGCTGCTTCGGTAGAGCTGAGCCTTTGTAATCACGGTGATTTTGAGACACCTCAAGCCAAGCCCAATGTCAGCAATTTTTGATATTTGTTTTAAAAAGAGAAACAATAATAAAACATTAAGAAATAAAAAATAGAGCTACTAATGGAACTTTGAATTGACTATGCAAGAAATGATTTTTTTGATTCCACCTCAGAATACATTATATAAGTTTGAATATAATTCTGTTTTCTATTTTATGAACCATGAACATTAGAACTGCAAAACAAGTCTATTTGTATGCAAAATCTCAGTAGCTTGAAAGTCCTGTTTAGTGATTTGTCTTTTTACTTTCAGACATTGGAGCTAATACATATGTGAAGGTGGCACATGGTACACAATTTCATAAAGGTTTTTATTTAAACTTTATAATGAATAGTTATACTAGCAGCTCTAACTACAGAAAAAATGTTTAGCATTCAAAGTATACACTGCTATTTGAATATAAAAGCTAGTTATTCATATTCATGTGTGTGTATGACTATACAGATACATAAAAATCATTGTAAAAATCAGAAGGCCTACATATCCACCCTACCCTGTAGCAGCAGGTCAAAGGAACTTTTAGCTCAGTCTCTGAGGATTTCTTTCTATTACAAATATGAAAGAGGGATTTTTTTGAAAAAGGTCTAAAATTTAATAATAATAAAAACCTACCCAAGACTGCATTCTGCTTGATGGCTCCAGAGAGTAGAAAGAGATTATGTTAAGGCATAAATGGAGCTTTAACATTTTTAAATCCAGAAGGTCTAATCTAATCTAATCCTTTTCAATCCAATTTTTTAAAATGCGGCCTAGACATCAGATTAAAGCAAGTGCTTTGCTTTCTAGGCCATTTTAAACAGACTCAGCATCTGTGCCTCTGACCCTCCTTGCTGCAAGTTAAAAAAAATGGTGAATTAAAGGGAACAAAAATAAAATTGATCACCTAGGTGCGTGGATATTTGTGTGTGTGTGTGTGTGTGTGTGTGTGTGTGTGTGTGTGTGTTTGTGTGTGTGTCTGTGTGTGTATACATGTATATATTCATATAGAGATGTATAGATGCGTGATTCTGGTAAGATTAATTACAGAATTATTTCTATTTATCTTAAAATAAAAAGAAGAGAGTTTATAATGACAGTATTACTTTGCAGCACGATTCAATAGCTGCCCCTTCACCCCACGTCCACTTGCTGCTGTGACACATTTAGATCTCCTTTCTGTTGGAGCAGTAAAGGCCTACACATAGTTCAGCAAAGCTGGCTTCTTTTCCAGCTATTTCCAGTTTGCTTGAATTGTCCTTTATGTGAAATCTACTGCTGGGTTAATTACCTTTAATTCGCTTTCTTGCAATCCCCCAGCCAACACAGGCCCAGAGAACTCAGAGGTCACTCGCCAGGCCTCTGTCTACCCTGCAGCCCGGTTTTTAAAAACACAGCACACTGCTCACTCCATGCTTCCAGGAATCTTTATCATTATTTTTCTTGTTTTGTGATTTATTGCTAAATTTAGGTTCATTGTTTTCTGTGGTTTAGTACTAAAATGATTCGCTTAGTTGAAGTTGGTGTTTTATAGTTCTCTTCTCTGCAACAAATTGTGAAATTGCTATTTCTAAGAGACCTTTTTATACAAACTCGGAATTTTGTAAGGGACTTCGGAGACACCCTGGATTCTGAAGATTTTAAACACACTCTAGAAATTACTGAATGGCTTGCCATGGCCATTTCTAGTTACTGAATTAGTGTAAATCTTCTATCAGTATTTCAAAGTTCTAGTTTAGACCTATGAAATATGCTTTGTAATTACAGGATTCCTTAGTATTTTGCTCCTTTCCTAATGTCAGCTTCACATGTCACTGGGCTCACACGGACACGAGCTGGTCTTCTCTAGAATTTTGCTATTCTGAGTGAGGTCCTGTGGCCTGTCAGTCAATAGCTGAGTTGTCACCTAGACTCACAGCAGCAAGGCAGAATAGGAGGTCTGATCTGGGACCTGCTAAATAAGGAATCAAAATTCCAACAATATTTCAGGCAAATTATATGCTAGTGAAAGTTGAAGAAGCAATATTCTAAAACACCCTCATTTCCTCTAAGACAGTAAACAATTCACCCTTAATTCATATGCAGGCAGTAAAATCTTCTGATAGTATCCAAACATATTGTATGCAATCTGGTTCCATTAAACATAAAAATAAAAATTCTGGACATAACAATAGAATTTTGCAGAATATATATAT
>PVKB01001949.1:0-27160 GCA_004027205.1 Ctenodactylus gundi
ATGCAAGAGTTAAGAGACTCACTTCAGTTATGAAAGGCCCATTCTTCCCTGAAACAAAATTATGACAGAAACAAACCAAAAACAAAAGAAGGTGCACCTGTAACGCACTTATAAAAGCAAAGGTTATGGCTGGGAGCATGCATCCACACTGCGGCCGAGCACTTGCCTAGCATATGCAGGGCCCTTGGTTCAATATCCAGCATTGAAAGGCAAAATAAAAAACAAAACCCATCAACAAAAAGGCAGATTCTGGGGTACTGCTAATTTCCTAAACCCTATTCCTAAAATAGGTTCTATTAAGGAAGTTGGACATTTTAACAAAAAGGCTCCTTACATCTAACACTAAGTAATGTTTCACAGCTCCCCCAGCTTTTGTATCGCACGATAAATCCTAACTACATTTTTAACCCAAGCCTAAGCCGCAGGTATCACCTGGGCCGACTCACCTGTGTTAGTGATACTATAATCTTCATTTTTCCTTCTCATGTGATAAATAACAATGACCCAGATCAGAGAGGTACCCACGACACAGCAGACCACAACAATGATGACAACGCCAACCGTGGTCCAGCCATCATCCTCATGCCCAAGGCTGCTCTGAGATGAATCACAGTTGGGGGATGAAATGACATTTAAGTAAATATGGCCACGTTCTGTCCCAAGCGTGTTAGACATAATGCACGTGTATTTCCCAGCATCTTCCAGCCCAGCATCCACAATGATGAGAAGCTGGTTGGCTGCAGCAAAGAAGTGTCGCTCGGTCACCAGGAGGGGCCCGTCATCTTTCGTCCAGTTGAGGCGAGGGGCGGGACTTCCTCCAGCTATGCACTGTAGCACAGCTGTTTCACCTCGGGTTACTGTCTTGTCCTCCAGAGGTCTAATGAAGGAGGGTGTCTCTAACAGGAGAACAATAATTCAGGTTAGGCAGTTTTACGCCTTAAGTTCTGCTGAATGAGGTAACTAGCTATGCGCATTTTCACATACATGTAGAAGGATTGGAAACTAATGTTTTAGAAAAACAAAAGCCTCAAATAAAACAAAACTCAAAAATCTGAGGACAGAGGTGTAACTAAGTAACAGAGCACTTGGCTAGCATGTGCAAGGTCCTTGGCTTGAGCCCCGGCAGCCCCGCCCACAACTCAAACAAACAAACAAACCAAAAACCTAAATCTTATTTCAACACTTCTACCTTGGGCATCTTTGTTCACAAGTGTTCCAAAGAACACAAAAGATTTATACATAATTATGATTATAAAAATATTTGTAACCTGAAAATATCTAAAAGTCTAGCAGGAAAATGACTGAGAAGTAAATTGCAGTAGAGTCAGATGATATTTCACAAAGACTTGCTTTTATAACAAAATGTTAAGAGAAAGAAAATAGAGAAATAGGCTACTTGGAGATGGGAATGGATCTTGAGGGTGGGGAAACAAGGCAGAGGAAAGGATGGGAGGGGGAGAAAAGAGAAGAGGTCAGAAGTGATATGCATGGGCACCATTTCCCCACGCAATCAGCACGGAAATGAATTTGTGGTACATACACATTCAAATAAAAAAAAAAGACTTTCTTTTAATGACAATCCTTGTGATATAATATTAAACAGAAGAAAAAGCAAGTATATTTAACTACATGAAAATGAGTATAAAATAGTCTAGAACAAATGTGTTTATCTGTTTCAACATCCTAATTTTGTCTCTTTTAGAATTTTTAAATTAAAAATAATTTAAAATAATATGCTTATTTTCTGATAAGTATATATATGAACAAACTCTTAAAAATGCAACATGTAGGGAAATAAGAAAACTAGAAAGTAGAATTGCCTTTGGTGAGTTCCATAAATAATAGAACTTGGAGAATAAAACAACAACGAAAACACCAGTCAGAGAAATTTTTAGGGAAAACTTATTTTATCAAAATGCAGGATTATGAGTGAGGGCAGTATAAGGGAAGGTAATAGGGAGCTGGAAAAAGTTATTAATTATTATTAAGAAACATAAATAATTGTGAATAACTGAATCTACTGAGGTGAAAAAGTATCTCTAACATTTCATTAAGTAAAACGGCTACAAAATGATATATATGGCATTGCCAATGTTTTTATTTTCAAAAATGTATTCATGTACAGAGATTAAAAATATCTAGCATAAAATTCACCTAACTGTTTTAATCTGAGTAAATATGGTTTAAGAGTATATTTTGACTTGTGCTATTACACAATGTTTCTAAGAGGAGGAAATTAAGAATTGCTGAAGTATCTGAGGTGTATGTAGTACATCAGCTCGGCTGCAGCATCATTTCACAATAAACGTGTCTCAAGACATTTAATACACTATACATATTTTTTGGTCAATTAAATTCAATTTAAAAATTTTAAATTATGGACTCTGAAAAAAAAAAAGAATATAGGACCCTGAGGCACACTGAAGGGAAACTAGAAAATCTAACAGAAGAGAGGTAAAATTTTTGTTCTTGAATTTCTTTTTAATTAACCAGGAAAATTCTTAGGTTCTCTGTAAATCACTATGTGAAGCAATATAAATGGCTGGAGTGTTTCTGAGAAAAACAGCAGAATTCGCAATGCAAATTCACTGAGCAATAGAAAAAAACATGTGAAATAGAAGTCTTAGCGGGGTAGACATGTATAAGAATAAAGTGATAAATACATTTGAATTTTTAGCTCATGTAATAAAGATCCAAAATTTTGTCCTCAACATTTTCCCAGATTTTAATTATCTGATACACTAATATCCTAAGCTGACATAACCCTGTAAAAAGTGGCACTATAGGAGCTGGAGGAATGGCTCAGCGGTTAAAGCATTTGCCTAGCAAGCGCTACGTCAAGCACTAAGTACCAGGAGTTGATTCCCTAGTACCACCTAAGCCAGGTGTGGTGGTGCAGGCCTGTAATCCCAGCACCTGGGAGGCTGAAGCAGGAGGATTGCCCTGAGTCCAAGGCCAGCCTGGGCTCCATAGTGAGTTCAGGACCAGCCTGAGCTGCAGAGGGAGACCCTGTCTCAGAAAAAAAAAAAAAAAAAAAAGGAGTTGGGGGAATATAATAAATAACAAAGGTAAGCCTTATAACAAAACATCAAAATTATTTTTCTTGTCCCCTAAGATCAACAGTTGGAAGTTGGACATGGTGGCACATGCTTATAATCCCAGCACTTGGGTGGCTGAGGCAGGAGGACTGCCTTGAGTTCGAGGCCAGCCTGAGCTACACACTGAGTTCAAGGCCAGCCTGGACTACAGAGAGAGACTCTGTCTCAAACAAACACAAAACCAGAAACAAACAAACAAACAAACAAAAAAAAAATACACAAAAAAAGACCAACAATAGGTTTCAAAAGTTCAAAAAGGCAAGGATGCTTGGAAAGCAGTCAAGGTACCTAGCACAGTTAGAGAGGCATTGGCTGAGAGGCCTCCTGCTATGTTCTGCGCCATGCAGCTGTAGATCCCCATGTCTTCTATCTTCACGTTGGCAATGAAGAAGACATCGTCCTCGGGCATTACATGCATGCGTCTCTCTCTCGCTGCTGGGAAGTCAGTGCCACCATCTTTCTGCCAGGAAATCTGAGGTGCTGGGTGCCCTTCTGCTGCACACTCTAATCTGGCCATGGCACCTGTGCGAATGGTTAGGTCCATCGGAGTTTTCAGAAATGATGGCATCTCTATTCCAACAAAAATCACCAAGGGAAAGTAAGTAGGGAGGGAAAATACATTCCTATACGGGTGCATGCACAAACATCTGGCAAGCACAACTCTAACTGCTGGATGCTTCATTTCTTAGAGAACATGTGCTCTCTAGATTAAGAGTGAAGATGAACTTAGAACTATCTTTTCTTGGTTTGAAAAGTGACAATTAACGCTTCCAGCGTGCAAGGCAATGCTCCACAGCTGGGGTTAGAACACCGGTCAGGAAGAATGAGTGCATGGAAGGTCTAGCTGACCATCCCGACAGGAGGGCGGAGAGCAGGGCCAACCACAAGCCTTTTGATGTGTGACAGCATGACAGCTATCATCACTCTTATCTATAAAGTTTACTGTACTGTGGTTCTCAAATTAACATCAATGTGGTTTTCAAGGAAATTGCATGTTTAAAAAAAAAAAAACTCTGTCTATGACTTTTTTTAAAAATCTCATTAAGAAACACAAATCAAGACAAAAGTGTATCTTTTAGCTGTATAAAGCCCAAAGTGTTGCGGTTATAAAATCTGATAGGGAATAGATAAATCAAGCTGCGTTGGATAACTTTTTGTAGCCAGAGGAAAAAAAGACAACTAATTTCAAAAATGACTCTGTATGACTACATTTAAACAATGACAATGATTGTTGGACTCAAAAATGTACTATATACTCTCAGTTAGTAGAAGACCCTGTGAACAGCATCAGGAAAAAATTTCAAAGTTTTCAAAAGGGAATTGTGGCTTGAGAATAAAAATTGAGAATTTCGAAAGAATGTTTCCAAAAGCACAAATTGTAATGGAAGTAGCACATTTCCTAGGGTCATTAAGTTTACCCTTCAGCCAAAAATTACTAGAAAGATCAGTGGGCAGGCTAGTTAATTTCTTCCCACTCAACATATCATCATAATCCAAAAGACAGTAACAGTAAAGATACCCTCTTAAATATCAAGCTTAGCCTAATTTTCTTGGTCAAGTCATTAAAAAACTAATCATTAAAAAAAGCCTCCTGAACTAAAAAATACACACATACAGATAAATAGGCATCATTCCTTACCATTCACAGTCAGTCTGGCTTTCTGAGAATAATTGGAACCAAAGTCATTAGTAACAATACACTGGTATTTTCCTTCATCTGTGAAATTCACATTGAAAAGCTGTAAGATGCTAGTATGCTCCAGAGCTTCTCCAGCTTGCTGCCGATAACGAACAAAATTCTCAACATCCATGTCACTCAGGATTTCGCTGTCTTTGCGCCACACGGTGGACATTGGTGAGTCACTGCTGCTCACTGCGGTGCATGTCAGCGTCACATTCACGCCTCTCAGAGCAACTGTGCTTTCCGGATGTGTCCTTATCTGTGGCTTGAGAAAATCATCTGAGAGGAAAAATGCAAGAGTCGCCAACTCAGTCATTAATTTTTGCTTCTTTTGGTTCACTGTAACGAACAGTGCGGAAGTGTGAGGTCTGCTTATACAGTGGCATACTGAGATTGAAGGAGACTACAGAGGTATACCCTTGTTTAAAGATGAGGAAGATGAAAGTCCAGAAAAGTCAAATGAGTTGCTCAGAGACATAAGTCAGTAGCAGAACCTGGGCTAAACTTTGAACATTAAATATAGGGAAAAATAATTTGGCAGTATACAAATACTTAAATGAACAGAGATCCTAGAGATGTGCAACACTAAGATACTGATCTAAAAACCATTACAGTTGGCGCTCTATACCCACAGGCTCCACATGCAAGGATTTAATTAACCACAGACTGAAACCAGTAGGAAGAAAACTGTGCTTGTTCTGGACATATAGACCCCTGATCTTGGCATTATTTCTAAAGTGGTAGTGTACAACAAGTATTAATGCAGCGTTTACACAGTATTAGCAATTGTACATAACCCAGAGGGTTTATTTTTTGTTTCATTTTATTGGCAGGACTGGGAAGTCAATACATGCTGGGCAGGCATTCCACTATTGAACTAGATGCTCAACTCTTTAAAGCCTAAGACAGAGTCTTGGTATGTTATCAGGCTAGCCTTGAACTCAGTCTCCTTCCACACTCTTCTGAGCAGCTAAACTACAGGCATGTGCCACCACTCCAGACTGACACAGTACCTGGTATACGGGTGCATGCCTATAATTAATCTCAGGGACTCAGAAGGATGAAGTGCAGGGATCACGAGCTCCAGGAGAGCCTAGGCAGCACAGAAAGGCTCATCTCAAAAGAGAGAGAGTGAGAGTATGTAATGGTTATATGCAAATACTACGTCATTTTCTACAGAACACTTAAATATCCATGGATTTTGGCATCTGCAGAAAGTTCTTGAACCAATCCTCTGTGGATATTGAGGGATGACTAAAGTTAAAAATCAGTAATTTCACTTTAAATTTAAGTATAAATGAAAAAGTGAACAAGATGTTAATAGCTGGAATTTTAACTACAAGAATCAGAACACCTAACCTATGACTGTCTCTGGTCCCTTCAAGAAAAAAGCCAAAACCATAACACTTCAGTCTTATGAAACTGCACCAAAACTATAAAACACAAGGGATCAGCATCTCATTATACATACACGTGTACACATTGCTGTACCTGCGTAAAAGCAGGATTACTGATGACAACATTAACTAGCGCTTTTTTAAATAAAAACATGTAACATTTATCAAGATGAATGAAAAAGTTTCTGCATTAAAAAAAATTTTAGAAATCTTACTATTGGATATTTTATCTTAACTATCCCCCTATAAAATAAAAGGGCGATATTTAGAAAGATGTTCTTGTACTGCATTAAAAATGATCACTTTACACAACGAAGAGGGTTGGGCACAATGGCACACTCCTATAATCCCAGTGCTTGACAGGCTGAGGCAAGATGGCTAGTTCAAAGCCAGCCTGAGCTATAGTATACAGTAAGACTATCGCGAAAACCCAAAAAAAACACTGCAGGGAAAAAAAAAATTCATATGAATTGTTAAGTCAAAGAACACAAAATTTAACTTATCATTATGAAAGTATAAAAATGTAATTATGGAAACAGGCTAAAAAAACACTACCATGAATAAACAGAAATAGCAGTGCTAATGGAAAAGCATTTGGGGGGCTTTGGCTTTGTTCTGTTTGCACTCTGATGTTAAAGATAGTTAAGTGTATAATACATAATAATATAAAACAAAAATACTAACCACAGACAAAATCTTTCAGATCCACATTCAGAATGCTTTGCCCTGCCAGCCACTCAGGATGCGCACAGCTCACATTGACAGAATGATGAAAATTATTATTAACCAGCCATGGAAGAAGCCACTTCAAATGACAGTCACAGAGCAGACTGCTTGTGTTCAGAATCCTGCAAAAAAGAAAAAATAATAGTATCCTTTGTTTTACTTTTCATTCTAAATTTCTTCATCATTAAAACTTCAGTATACATTTACTATTTTTCTTGCCAAAAATATTTAGTGTTAAATCTAACTACAAAAAAAGAAACATTCATACTGTCAATATCAATTCTCCAACATGTCAACATCATGGAAAAATCAAAAAAGAGAAAACAGCACTGCGACCAACTTCTGATTAGAGAGCGTGAGTATGTGCGTGTGTGCGCGCGCATGTGTCCCCGCACGTGTCCCCAGCCATTTGGGGGGGAGGGGTGAGAGCACTAAATTGCCAAAGCTGAGCTGCCTCAGGTCCCAGAGTGCTAGAATTACAGACACGTGCCAACACTGTGACGTGATCATACTTTTAAAAGCCTCTCACATCTACAAACCCAGCCAGTCACTTACCACCAGACTTCACCCTCAGTACTACAGATTTGAGGGAATTACTCTCTTCTTGAGGTTCTCAAAACATTCTGAAGTTTCTGGGACTGCGAGAAGGTAGCCTTCTTACTCATTTGTAAGACCCAGAGCCGTGGCTAGGTTTTCCGAGGGGGGCCCTCAAAGCACTGACATCTGAAAATCAACCTTAGTTTCTTTCAAGCTATCTGGTCCTATCCAATATCATACATCAGTTCAAGCATGACACTCAGTCAAAACCTTAGAGATACCTATCTGTCTATCTTTCTATCTATCTATTTGTCTAGCCAATGCTTCCAAATATATCTCCAGCATTTCTAACTATGCACCATTACAAGGAGAGTATAGTCCTACTAAACTTTTGCACATAATTATATTGCCATGAAAATAAGAATACTGACTATATTTCTCAATTCTGGAGGGATCAGGCAGAAAGTCACTGTTTCATTTCTGTCACAAAGATGTATTTTGCCTAGTTGCTGTTAAGTTATAGACAGCTTAAGAGAATATGAGAAGCAGCATCCTTAAACTTGGAAATAGAAGGTCTCACTCTGTAGTCCAGGCTGGTCCTGAACTCACTATGGAGCCCAGGCTGGCCTTGGACTCACAGCAATCCTCTTGTCTTGGCCTCCCAAGTGCTGGGATTACAGGTGTGCACCACCACGCCCAGTTTATATGGTGCTGGGGAATCACACTCAGGTACTTAGCGCATTCCTTCAGGCCCTGTAACTGCTCTTTATCAATCAACGCAGCCCCGTGTCATTTACTCTTGTTCTGCTCAATCTTGAGCTAGCAGCTTCACAGCTTCATATAACTGCCAGTTCCTTCATTAGAGTTCTGGAAATCCTTACTTAAGCCAATAGCATGATATAAGTATAACATAAGGTATCAGAAATTTGTACTCTATAAGCCTTTTCTATGAACTTCTTTGAGATGAAGCCCTCATGGGTTGTAACTGTGGAAGCTTTCAGAGTAAAATAACACTGTCTGGAGATGACAAAGGACTCAGAATCGTCATGGTTAAGATCTGATCAGAGTTCACCTGGTAGTTATTTCTGTGACATGTAATATAACCATAACTCTGACTGGTAACCTATATGGCAGACATGTAAGTAGCAGAGTACTGACAAATTTCTATAAATTTTATACAAATTCTCAAGTATTTATACTACTACCATGAACATAAATATAACTTAATAGAGGCCAGCATCACTTCTATTTGGTGTTTCCCAAGCAACATACCAAATGTACTTAACTAGTTTCATCTCTCTTTTCAGTAGAGACATTCTTTAAAGTTTTCCAGAAAGCAAGGCATGGTGATCCAAGCACTCAGGAAAGTGGATGCCATCACAAACCTGTAGTCTCAGCTACTTAATAAGCTGAACCAGTATTACCTAAGTACAGAAGGTCAAGCCAGACTAGGGCAACTCAGACCACAACTTAAAAACCAACGACGGGGGCTGAGGACACAGCTCAGCAGGCAAGTGCAAGGCCCTGGGTTCGATTCCCCAGCACTACATAAGCTGGGCGTAGTGGTGCATGACTATGACCCCAGCACTTGGGAGGCTGAGGCAGGAGGACTGTCCTGAGTTCACGGCCAGCCTGGGCTACACAGTGACTCCAGGACCAGCTTGAAAGCAAGAACCTGTCTCAAAATAACAATAACAATAATAATAATAATGACTAGTTTCTCAAAATTTAGCTGAGGATGTGACTCAATTGTAGTGTGTGTTCAAAGGCCTGGGTTTGATCTTTACCACCAGGGAATTAAAAATTCCAGAAGTCCACTGGGAAATCCCAAAGTTTACCTTAAGTCATAAATACTTTTATTTAGAGCTGATTTGGGACATGTATTGATACTTTGTGCACAGTAACAAAAGAAATTTGAAAAAACTGTCAGATTTTATCAGTTAAGAGTCTGGACAAGACATTAAAAAGGACATTAGATCAGGTACATCAGGACATCTTAAATGTTTACTTGTATCCATATACCAGGGAAATCGCGGTGAGAACCACAGTGAAAACCAGCAAGTGGCTCAGGAAGATGCTCAGCGTCTTGTTATAAAGCTGGTAAGGGGAGATCAGAGACAGATGACTCTTGTTTTACCATGATCCTGGCCACAAGCTAGCAAAGGCTTATCCAGGATAGCTAAACAAGATTTGTTAAACAACATTAGCAGTGAGGTTTCTACGTATACTGAAAAAGGTCTGAGGGCCATCCTGCAGCGCGGCCTGAACAGCCCTGTCCTTTTTGCTGAGCGACTCTACTAACCTATAAAAGGTGCTGGATCAGGACTTCACTCTGGTCAAAACTGTGGCTTCGTGAAGTGAGAGTCATCTCATGCAAATAAAACAGATATTCACTTAGATGTATCAGAAGCCCCTGGACACAATGATTCCAGGTAACAGATTACTGAAGGCTTCTTCTGGCCATGGCAAGCTAATAGGAGGGACGTTTTTGATGTGGATGAAGCTATGTGTAGCTTATCTTTCAAAGCAGTGACTGACCTGCCAGGCAGCAATATCAACCACCACCTAAGCAAAAGGCTTTTTACTAAGGACTATGTCAGAGTTAATGTGCTTGGCTTGCACACACTGTTAATGCCTTATTTCTAATGTTTTTCTCTGTATACAATCAACAGAAAGCCATACTACAAAGATGTAATGATTCTGCAACATTTGGACAGCTTGATTCTCACTGCTTTTGTTCTAAACAGAATTTTAAATCGAATAACAATCACAGCAATCCATAAAATTTAAAGAGACTTGGGAAATTTGTCAAATACATCACCAAGTGTGAGCACTTTTCTAAACAGAACCACAGATTACAAAATAATATTTATCTACTTAATAACCAAACTGACAAAGATTTTTTTAAAAAGTTAGACACACAAAAAGTTGTACAGTAGTGAATAAAACTTGGTCCTTTTAACAGCAAGAACACTCAGTTTTCTTAGGTAATCAAAGACCTCATAATGACAACACAAAGCACAGAAAATTATCTTAATAAAACAAAGAATCTTTGTTTTCTAGGTAGATTATTTAAAAGTTAGAGAAAAAGCTTTTGCAGTTTCTTATTAAGAAAGACCCAAGATGCCCAAGCTCAATGTAGCCATTTTATATCACATATACACACTAACAAAAATGTAGAAAAAATAAGATCTCAAAATGGGCTTCTGGGCAAGTTGGCAGCCAAACAGCAGAACCGCTCGATGCCTCCTCATCAAGTCATTCAAAAAGCTGAGACGGAGTTTTAAAATCCCTGCTAAACTTAGCTAGGAGAGCTCCAGGAACTGAACAGAGACAAGAAGGTTGGAAATCCCACAGACACATTAGCCAGCCTAGCCGCCCCCAACTTACCATGAAGGGCGTAACTACCAGCATCTGCAGACTGAGGAGAGCCCAGAGCTGGGAGCCTCACTGTGATAAGCCCAGACCTGGGTGACATGGGAATTGAGAGCAGCTGGTAGATCAAGCATCCAGAAACAAGGCTGCAGGTAACACAAACTGCGAACACACTGTGAGCTTCCCCTTATAACGGCCTCCTGAGCCTAAACCAGCTTGGGAGAAGCAGTGCTCAGCAGCCATACTAGGCAGTGACGCAAGCAGGAGGGAGCCATTTTGAAAAGAGTATGAGTCTAAACCGTTTAGGATTTTAAAAGCCACTGACAGGCCACAGCAGGGATTTACGGCACACTCTTAATCAGTGCTTAGGAGAGAGTGGGACAAGAGAAAGTTGTAGAGAAAAGAGAAAGGCCACCAACCTGCTGAATGGCTCAGCTCGTAGTGGGAGCATCTCAAGAGTACAGAGAGCCCTGTCCTTGGAAGAGGGAAGCTAGGAGGAGAGCTTTGCTGAGGGGACTGAGTGTGAACATGACACGGTAGAGGCCTGCAGATTGTTAGCTGTCCCCACCCCGCCAATGCCTACTCCCAGCAGAGGTCTGGGAGGATTAAAGTGAAGTCTCTCAGCAACAGAATCATGGCAAGACAAGGCAACAGGACAGAAACACCTGACCCTCCAGAAGCTCATGTCATGGGCTCTGAAATAGAGGAACTCATAAAAAAGGAAGTCAAAAACCAAACAGACCAGTTGGTTTTTGCAAAGAGGCAGTTCAATCAAGACATTCTTAAAGAAATGATCAGTAGGCTTAAAGAGAAATTTAGTAAACAATAAAAAGGTCCTAATGAATATAAAGTTTACTGAGCATACAGAAGACACAAATAAAAATTGGCTGAGGCAAATAAGACAATGCAAGATTTGAAGGAACATTTTGATAGAAAAGTGGAAAATCTGAAAAGAAACCTAGCTGAAGGTCAAGACACGAAAAATCCACGTTGTCAATGCAATCCCAATCAAAATAGCAATAGCAGTTACCACAGATCTAAAAAAAAAGACCCAAAATTTTATATGCAACCACAGGAAACCAAGAATAGCCAAAAAATCTTAAACAACAAAACAAAAGCAGGAGGCATCACAATACCAGATGTCAAATTATACTACAAAGCAACAGTGATAAGATAAAAACAGATGGGGATTAATGCAACAGAATTATGCACAAAACAGAATTACGACATTCGGGAGTACCTTCAGCCACCTGATTTTCAACAAAGGGCCAAAACCATGTGTAAGGATAGCGTCTTTAAAAAATGGTGCTGGGAAAACCGGGTAGTTACATGGAGAAGAATATAACCACGCACCAAAATCAAACCAAAATGGATCAGAGACATGGACATTAAAATGGAAACACTATACTTGGAAGAGAAAACAGCTAAAACCCTTGAAGAAATAGGCACCAGCAAGGACTTTCTCAATAAAACACCCAAAGCATAGGAGATATCACCAAGAACCAACAAATGGGATTATATCAAATTAAAAATCACATACAGTTTTATAATCTTAAACATCTAGCAGGATAACAGCTTGACTAGTAAACTCAAAACAAAATTGTATGTGTGCATTATAGTTAATGTCAATGCCGCAGACAGCTGTTTTTATTAAACCAACAATATTATATATTCTTATTTATGAAAGATTTATCTAAGTCCTAGGACTGGAAGGCATTTGGGTTAATTAATATACTTCTGATTGTTTTAAAACTGTTTCACTTATTATGTTTAAGATAATTTGAACAGAATTCCCTCAAAAATGTTATAAATTTATTTGGTGATACCACCTAAAGGTATAACAATATCACACGTACATATACACACAAATTTAACCTTATAGGCAGATGCAAACAGAAACCTTACAGCTTTAGTTCTAAAACTTTAGCCACGAGTAAGTAAAACAGTAATATAGACAAACTGTCATGATTTTAAGGAAAACAGCTCTCATCTTTCCTCCACTGGATATTTTAATGCACACTGTGTTTCTGAGAAAAAAAAAATCTAGCAGTTTACCAAAACAATAATTTTCCTTATCCTTCGTGTAACTTTCCACAATTTCGGTTACTCATGGTCATTCAGATCAACAGTATGGGAAAAATTCCAGAAATAAACAATTCAAAGCCAGGCATGGCAGCACACACCTGTGATCCCAGCACTCTACAAGGCTGCGGTAAGATCACAAGTTGGAGCCCAGCTAGGGCAATTTAGCAACTTAGTGAGACCAGGTCTCAAAATAAAAAATAAGGGCTGGAAGTGTAGCTCAGTGTGAAGTCCTATGCTTGATCCACAGTACCAAAGAATTCATTAATTAATGCATAAATTCTAAACTGGATTCCATTTGAGTAGCATAATGAAATCCTGAGCTAGCCATTCAGGACATGAATTATCCCTTTCACTATATTACTAATTACTGTACATGGTATCTACCTGATAGTGGTCATCTTGGTTACCAAACCAACTGATACAGTATCAAACAAATCCAAGTAATCTACGCTTTACTTGGTAACAGTCCAGAGCAGAAGGATAGTGACACAAAGAAGGCAAAAGAGCACAGAGCACGGAAGGACAGATTAACTCTGGCAGTATGAGGCAATACCACAGAGAATCCAGGAAAACACACAGTATACGTAGTTTCAGAATGGTCACCCTCTCCTCTGGGAGGACCTGGAACAAAGATAAAGAAAAGCTACTATATTTGAGGAAAAAGACTTTCAAGATTTTCTTTTGCTCTGATATACATTCTTACTGTAGCTGAAGAGACAGAGAGGGACTATTTGGGTATTTTCTGTCTATGGGTAGATAAAATGCTCTATTTCCAGTCAAGTCTTTTTCCTTTTTGGTCTCAGGCAGTTGGCTTTGGAAATCTCTTGAGTCCCTGACAGGCCCCAATGGAGGAGAGGAGGCCAAACATTCAAGTGACTGAGAGGGTAAAATTGTTAGGAAAAGATCCAAGAGGTGGATCAAAGATGTAAAAGATAGTTCTGCAGGTGGATGTATCAGAGGACTAAAGGGAATTAGAAGGGGAAGATTAAAGGCAGTTAAGAGGACAAAAGCAGCAGCCAGGAGCTTACTCTGTAACAGGAGCTATTTGAAAAGGCTGAAACAAGAGGATCACATGTTCCAGACCAGCCTAGACAACTTAGTGAAAGCCGTCTCAAAAAAGAAATAGGAAAATAGCTCAGGGTCACGGAGTGCTGGCCCAGCATGCATTAGGTATTAGATTCAATTCCCAGCGCCATTAAAACACACACGCACACGCACACGCGCGCGCGCGCGAAGGAGCAATAGTAAGGGGAGGGAAGAGACCTTAGAGTATAGGCTGTTTAGGAGATCCTAACTTTTTCAAAGAGGTCAATGGAGTTCCAACATGAAAGATGTAGACAAAGCATGAAATCAAGAGCATAATCAGGTGACAAAACAGTTCACGGGAGAAATAAAATCCAACAGAGAACAGAGAGGCCTCAAAGAGTAGCAGGAAGTATTTATAGCTCAGGGAGTCAGGCAGTAATCCTCACTAAAAAAAGGCAAGCATTTCCACCTTAGAGGGTAGCTCTCAAAAGAAGTGTGGTAGTCTACGCCAGTTTCAAAAAGTAACTGACACTCTTAAGAATCAAAATCTCTCCTTACCAGCTTCAATGCACATTTGCCAGAGGAATGGGTCACCAGGCTGACTCACCATTGGATCCCCGATCTATCAATCAGGAGTGAAGACAAAAGCTTCAACGGTGCATACTTGGGTTCCTGGGTGAGAGCTCCGGGGGTCCAATGATGAATCTAATTCTATTCAAGCCACAGCACAGTAACTGTTAAAGAAAAAATTACTCAATGATACTTGTTAAAGCATGGTAAGGCAGATTTGATTCAAGATCATCTCAAAAGGTATAGAGATCATTATTGCAATGAAATTTTGCAATGGGGTAAAGAGACTGGCTTCAAATCTAAATACAGAATGGGCAAGTGGAAATTTATAGCCAAGGAGCAGGAAGGGAGGAATTAGTGGGTGAAAAATTACTACAAAGTAACATCATAAGTAAGGGGATTTAGGCTAAACCAATCTATGAGGATTCTTGCTGAAGACAAACTAGAGTGATCACTATCACCTGGGGAACCATATGGACCCAGGAACTTGGCTGAAGAATCTGAACAGAGGAACCTAATCAGGTATCAAGGCCACCCAGATATCCAAGTGAGAGAGTCTTAACTAAGCTGTAACAGTTTATCCAGGCTCTTGGTAAAACTGATTTTACAAAAGTCTCAGAGGCCTAGGAAGTCAAAAGCTTGACTAAGATTTGGTCAAGCAAAGAATCTTTATCACAACTCCCAAATTATTAAATCAACCTCTAAAGATGTGAAACCACAATATTTATTTTAATCTACTAAATTTTATGTTCAACTGGGCTCTCATAACAGTTAAAACTTTCTTCCTACATCTCAGATTTTCACTGGGCAAAACACAAAGTAAAACTGCTTTGCAGCAAGTTATGCCTTCATAAATTAACAGAAATAAAATCCCTCAAAAGACAACCCCAATTCCAAAAAATGAATTTTAAACATTTGGCAAAAAGTAACAATGACTTTCACAACATTTTAATCTTTGTTGTCACAGTTAATTATTCAACTTTTCCAAAGAGCCAGCTGTTCTGTGCTCAGCACCTTATCAAACACTTCAAGGTTTCTTAATTAGGAAAAGTAAGCAAACAAACAAAAACCCCCAAATTTCTCATGTCCTCTGTGGTCCCAAACAAGCTAGCCTTTGCTTAACTGTTGGGTCATTTCATTTGCTCTCACCCAGTATCCACGTGGTTTTGCCACTTATTTTAAGATTCTTGTTCAAATGTTGTATTTCTACAACTCCCCTTCAATACTTTATCTAAAATAGCAGTCCCTGTCACTCTCTACACCTCTGGCCTGGTATTATTTTTCTTCAGAAAACATTACCTGATAAAGTATTCTTCAGCTACTACTTAGGATTCACTGTAATACACCACAGCAACTTTGCTATGATTACTGTATTTTCAGTATCCAGGACGGTACCTCAAACAGCAGATGACAAGTAAATGTTCCAGGGAACAAAACACCTCATTATATCTTCATATAACCCTGACTGAGGCCTATTCTCTCTTTAAGAGAGACAGAGTTTCAGGCTAAGCACTCAGTCCACTGTCACAAGTCGTAAGAAATAGAACAAGGATTTGAACCTGGCAGTTTAAGAATTTAAATATTACCTGTACATCTCAAACTACTTTTTGTAAGAACCAGTTTTAAAATTTTAAATCCACTAAAGACCAACGCTGTGCCACAAGACTGTCAAATTGTTCTAAAGTTTCTAAAAGCTTACTTTGAATTATTATCCCCATCTGTCACTAATCAGTCCTGGAGTATAAATCACCTTTGAGTAGCTACCAGAGAAGGCAAAAAAACTACTATATCCCAGTGGTTCTCACATCTTGCTGCCTATTTTAATCACCAGAGCTTAAAATTAATGCCTCTGCCCACCTGGCTCCTTTCCCCAAGGATATCTGTAAGCTAATAAAAGCAATTTTTTTAATTATGAAAAAGGAGTAGGGCATAGCTCTGTGGTTAGAATGCTTGCCTAGCACTGAATAAAAATGGGCCAGGTGTGGTGGCACACATCTGCAATCCCAGCCCCTGGGAGGCTGAAGCAGGGAGATTACCCTGAGTTTGAGGTCAGCCTGGGCTACAAAGTGAGTTCAGGAAAAGCTAAGACTACAGATTAAGACTGTCTCAAAAAAAAAAAGTAGACAATTACATATTTTTGCCAAGTGTTAAGGGACATGGCTACCACAACATTACTCTGGGAGACTGAGGCAGGAGGGTCCCAAGTTTGAAGCCAGCGTGGGCAACTTAGCAAAACTATATTTCAGAACTTTTTTTTACATCTTTTAAAAACAGGGCCTAAGGAAGGCTACATCACTATATATATATATATGTATGTATGTATATTTTTAATTACAATAAAAGTATCAACCTTAATGTTTTAATAGTTTGAGCAGATAAGAGACATTTTCTCTCACAATGGTAGCAAAAGTCCTAGATCAATTCACAAACCAAAGAACAAATTCACACTGCTAACTAAATTTTAACTCACCTAAAGGGAAGGTTGGGACATGTTTCTGATACTGCAAAACATGAACTGAGAAGGAGAAGAAGAAGAAAAAAAAAGAGGAACAGTAGAGCACACACACAAAGCACATGAAGCAATGCAAAGGTTTCCAATTATAAGCACTGGCATCACAAACAAAACAGGTCTTGGTGCCACATATTCTCAGCTTTCCAGTGTCGGATTATTTTTAAATTTCATTCAGCCACTGAAATAACTAGGTATTAACATTTGCTTTTCTTTTTTCTGCCTGAATTGCTTTTGGAAACATTTGGGTCACCTTCCATCACACTGTAAACAAACAAAAGAGCACAGACAGTGACCTGATGATTATTAAAGAGAAAGAAAAAACTTAAGTTACTTACAATTCTTTCAAGTGAGTCTGAGAAAAAGCATTTTCTTGGATAGACATTATAGCATTGTTGTTCAAATCTCTGAAATGAAGAGAAGTGAAAGATTACCAGTCTTCATTTCTCCAATTAACTTACATACACACTTTAAATGCTCACACAACCTCTGGTAACAGCACATACCCACACAGAATGAGCATTTAAATACATGGACACCACTTACAGATGCTCAAGGGACTCAAGACCAATGAACGCTTTCTTTGTAATCGACTTAATCTGGTTTCCTTGTAAAATTCTGAAATACAATTAAATTCATTAAACATTTATAAAAGGTAAAAAAATAAGATTATGTGCCTTTTGTATATTTTAACCAACTTTATTGAAGTATAATTGATTTTTAAAAATTGTTCATACTTAATTACACACAGTGGATTAGCACATTAATTTTTAAGAAGTCTCTGAACTTAAGAACTTCTATTATTAATCTATGTAAAGCACAGGATGAAGGTTCCTATTTAGATGCCTCTGTGCAACCATCCAGACCACTAACATACTAGTTTTTCCATATTAAATTGAGTTCAATTCCCCATTTTTCTCTTCTTAATGGAAGACTATCAGGTCAAGGAAATTCAGACAAATGAGAACATCTGAAGAAGTTCTCTGAGTGGAGTATCTGAAAATACTAAATAATGGAATCTTTCCCCTTCTGCTTAAATAGATTACTCTTAAATCTTACATGATTACACACTATCAATTTGACTAGTTTTCCAGAGCATTTTACTTGAATAGAAACTGCAGTTCCATAACTTCTCTTTATATGCCCATAGCAATGCTTTATCAAAACAAAACAAAGTGCCCAGTAACAGCAACAAAAAGCCTGATAAATTCTGATAAATAACAAAACTCCTTCCTTCAGTATCAGGGTCAGCAAGCTCAGACTTTCTGGCCAGATTAAATAATACAATCTTATCACATTTACAACTGATTCCTGAAAATACATCTTTGTGTGTATATATATATATATATATATATATATATATATATTATGAATACATACAATTTTGTGAGACTTGTAAGTCCTGCAAAGGCTTCACTAGCATCTTCTATGGCCCATGAAATTTCATTGTTTCTTAAGTCTCTAAAAAAAGTTAGAGAAAGAGGTTATGCTAATCAACACAACCATCACTCTGCTTGGCAGCCTCATGCCAAGGCAATGTCGAGGTCCACATGCTGATTTTTATCCTTATTTTTAAGTCATGTACAGTCAAGATCTAAGACCTGTGACTGTTGCAGAGATTATGTCAATGTGACGCAATCAGGAATCACACCTGGATTAGGGTTTGGGATCCACGCCTAGATTGAGAATTGAGAACCAACCCAGATTACACTGTGAGGGATTTGTGGGCTAGCCAATGAGAGAAGAGCACCCACCCAGATGTGGGAGGCCCAAATGGAACTCAACAGTATAAAAGGAGGGAAGAAGAAAGACTGTTACAGCTTCTTCCTCTGGGAAAGCTCTTGCCTCCGCAACTGTCTACAGACACGGATATGGACTTGCTACATGCCTCAGGGTTCACCAGATTCACTCCAGTCTCAACTTGTGCCTGTCTGCCGGTCACTGATCTTCAGTCTCCAGTCTTCGCCACTGTTCTTCAAACAACCAAGATCTGTGGCAGACTCTTACCTCACTGGCTGTCCTGCAGTCCCGGTAGGGAGTTTTATTACATGGCTGAACAGCCATCGGACACTCCAGCTGTCATATGCGCAGGCCACCATCTTGGGCTATCTCTATCCTCAGATATGTAAGTCTTCCTAATAGTTCCTTTTTGTTATTATTTTTGTAAATTCTGCCTTTTCAAAGAACCCAACCTAATATAATACCCAATCCTGCTTTTTAAAAATGTATCTGTGATAACATGGATGATGAACAGCTTCTCATAAGCTAAGGATTAAACCAGTCTTAATAAATTTTAAGCAACCTGCCAGGTCTATAAATCCTCCTGGCTAACAGCACTTAATTGTCAGCATATTAAAAATTATTAACACATTCCTTCAAAAAAGAAGTGTTTTAAGATACAGGCGCTAAGGCTTACAAGCTGGTTTCAAACAGGGTTTCAGAGCTACCCACGCTTCCCTCGGGGCCTTCAGACACAACACAGCTGAGGAAGAACAGCACCAACACAGAGCTTCACAGCAGACAGTTACGCATGCCCCCTGGGGAGGATGAATGACACGCCCAAGTGTTAGAGCAGCCACTAGATTTTCTATAAAAGGGAAAGTATGGATCTTTTACGATCGACTGTTTCATTCCCTAAGGAAATGAAATTGCACCTCAGCATGTAGTGACACAAGAAATACTAGTTCAAAATATTTAATCACTTTTGTTTCCTTAAGCTGTCTAGTAAGAAAATATAGAGCTCTCTGCTTTGTAAGACATATATTAATATCAAGTTACATTAAATATGGATCTCCTTACAGACTGGAGATTCTTCTTGCTCAGACCTGTTACTTGAAATGAAAAGCTGACAAAGGTTATTTTATTTTACTAAAGCATAAACACTGAAGCCACTAGTGGCTCAATACTTCAGTATTCTCCCCTCCTCCACAGGACAACACAAACAGAAATCACCTTGAACTGAAGAAAGAAAAGATCTACTCTTGCAGGAGCACTGGGCTTATGGCAAAGGCTTTCAGATCTAATCTTCATTCTGCCTCACCTAACTGGGAGCCATCAGCCAACTATTTATTTCCTCAGTTACATTCATAACCTAAAGGTAATAATCAGTGTATACAGAAAGAACATGCTTGCTACCCTTTGAACTCTTAAAAGTCTAGAGCTGCACTGGATAATAAGTTTCTTAGTTTGCAATACTCTAGTTTCACTTTTGATATGTATAAAGAAAACAGGAGCACTCAGGAGGCTGAGGCTGGAGAATTGCTGTGAGTTTGAGGCCAGCCTAGACGACATAGTGAGTTCAGGATTGGTCTGTATTGCTGAGTAAGACCCTGTCTCAAATAAATGAATGAATAAATAAATAAAGGGAAGGGTCACTTTTAAATTTTGTAAGACCGTATCTAAAGTAAGTTTGAAAAAAATGCGCCCTTCGTGTACATATATGCCTTCACAAAATTATGTTTCCTTTTCATTAATGTTTAGGTCCCATAGTAAGAAGCCTCTTTTCTGAAATCATTTCTCAATTATGAATCTGAGGGTCACAAAGTTCCCTTCTGAATAACCACTAAACATTTACAAATTCGATGCTGGGGGGCATTCGATTTCCAAGCACAACAGAAAAAAATTAAATATGCCTGGCTAATTTCTGTGTGGCACTGGAGGAATTTAACTTGCACACACTAGGCAAGTAGTCTATCACTAAGAAGCACCCTCAGCCCCAGTTCTGACCTTTAATACCACAGAAAAATTTGCCTGAGCCAGGCCCAGAGGCACATGCTATAATCACAGCACTCTGGGAGGGAGGGAGGGAGGGTGGGAGGGAGGAAGGAAGGCAGGCAGGCAGGCATTCAGGAAAGGAAAGGAGGGGAGAAGAGGGGAGGGGAGGGGAGGACAGCAGCATCTGGGGACATAACTCAGTGGTCAGAGAACTCATATAGTATGCTCAAGGCCCTGGGCTTGATTCCCCAGCACCACATTAAAAAATTAGTCAGTCGTGTTGGCACAACTATAATCCCAGCATTTGTGAAGCTAAGGCAGGAGGGTTGCTGTGAGTTTAAGGTAGGCTTTGGTTACACAGTGAGTTCTGGACCAGCCTAGACTAAGAATGAGAGCCTGTCTCAAAAAAAAGAAAGAAACCCACAAATTCTATTAATTACTTTTTTTCTCTTAATTCTGCTTTATATTTGAGACAACTGTATTCCATTTAAAAACTTTCAATAAAATTATGTAACATTAATAGGGCAAAATGCTCAACTTACAGAACAGAATTTTAGAGTTAAAACTGTCCAACAACCATCTAGTCCTACCTATGTTCTTTCTGCATAAAGAAACAAAGAAAATGAAGCCTAGGAAAGGCTAAGTGATTTGTGTTCATCTGATGGTATAAAACACACCTCAGCTTTTGTGTCAACCGGAACTGGGATCTGATCCTGACCTAAGCATCTAGAAACCACATGACTTCAAATTATTTTATTGTCCTAAACCTCAGCCTTCTCATATGGAAAGTAGTAGCATCCTAACATTTGAAGGCACCTGGCACATATCAGACCTAGTTTCTTCTGTCCAGTGTCTGGCGGCAAACTCGTAACAGTAAACACAGCAGTTGCCACTGCATGTCCTGTGCATCCTTTTGAGGACAAATAGTAGTGCAGTGCACTGTCAGCCAGAGGAAGCACAGAAGGAGCACATTCTGACATTAGCAACAGTGTTTTATAATACAGCAACTGGCACAATAAGAAAGGCTTTACTGTCTATATGACTAACTCAAAAGAAAAATAAAAACTAAGTCATCCCAGGACTTGGGAGGCAGCATTTAGGAGGCAAGAGAGAGGACTGCAAGTCCGACAGCCTGGCTACAGATCAAGTTCAAGGCCAGCCTTCACTACAGCAAGCCACTGTCTCAAAAAACAAAAACAAGCAGAAAGCCTGAACTGCTTGTTATAGACATACGACTTATAAATGAGAAAAGAGAGAAGTAAGACATAGGACAGATGAACCACAAAATTAAATTAGCAGACATAAATTTATAAGCGGGGGCAGGAGTGTAGCTTAGTTGTAGAGCACTTGCCCAGCATGAGGCACTGGGTTAAACCCCAACACAAAACCAAAAAAAAACAAAACAAACAAAAAAAAAAAACCACCAGGAGCTATACAGACTGTTTTATTTCATTTTTTTAAAAAAGAGAGAGAGATGTACTTACAGTGTGTGAAGATTGGAAAGAAACCTAAATACGCCATCAGCAATGTGAGTAACTCTGTTGTCCCCCAGATTCAATCTCTCCAATAAGCTCAGACCCACAAAAGCAGATTCATCCAGGCGGGTCAGCTGGTTATAGGACAAATCACTAAACACAGAAAACACAGTAAGTAAGGAACCCACTGTACAATATATTTTGGTTCCACTTACAGTTTTATGAAATTTATAAGATAAATTCAGAACTTGTAAGAAAGAAGGATGCTAGCTATTATACTGCCATGGGAATGACTTATCCCAACATACTCCAGTGGCACAGCTTCCAATAAAATGCCCCAACACTTACAGTTCAGAGAGTCTCTGACAGAACTCCCACGCATCAGGGCTGATTTTTTCAATAGCATTCTGGCTCACATACAGCTGCTGTAACATTCGCAGGCCATACAACCACCCCTTGTTTACTCGTGTAAGGTTATTGTGTTCCAGTTCTCTGCAGAATTAGAGAGTAAGAGGAGAGAATATTTTTTAAAAACATGTCAACAAATGCAGTTTCAAATCTTCATTAAGTATTTCTCCGAGAGACATGAAACTCTGGTCAATCCAAGTGGTCTATTTTATTTGATAAACACTTACACATACTTAAGACTTAATACGACCCTTAGCATCCCCTGCACCTCCAAAAACGGTTTACATGCAGCGTATGAAAAGTCTATTGCTAATAACCCCCTCCTGGTTCTTAGCACTTACAGCTCTTCCATGTTATTCAAGCCAAAAAATGCTCCATCCTTCAGTTTGCTAATTCCATTCCGCTGCATTTTCAAAGATCTTAAGGAGTCAAGCCCTTGGAACGTAAGACCTTCCACAATTTTAATTCTGTTTCTCTTAAGTTCCCTTAAACAAAAAGTTTTAGTAGTGAGAAAACTGGCTTGCTGAATTTCTCTAACAATAAGTAAACATACATGGAGACAGCATGTGCTCATAATCCAACAGTGTAGCTACTCACAAGAACTGGAGGCGAGGCAGCTTGAAGATCTTAGGTGGAATCATGCTGATTCGGTTCCGGTTCAATTTTACCACCAATAATGAACTAGATAAATTATCAAAGCAACCAGCCTCCAAGGTAGTTATCCTATTATTACTCAAGTTTCTAAAATGAGCAAGATAACAGCAAAAGGAAAAAATTTAGTAAAAATCAAACTTTTACCACTGAAAAGCTATGTGAAGTCTTTAATGAGCCCTACCTTACATTTAACTATAACAATGTTAGAAATCATTTAACTGTTTTGTTTCTTCACCTACCTCAATAGAGTGGCTGCTTACCATATGCAAGGTTCTGAGTACAATCCCCAACACAGGGCCCACATCAAAAGCAAAAAATTTGATACCTACTTATGAAGCAATACATGTGAAAATGCTTTAGAAGCAGAAAACAGGCATACAAGCTATCATCATTGATATACAGGATAAACTACTATTTGACAAATCACTATTTACCTTTTACAAAAGAGGTGACAACATCTAGAGTTCAATCTCAACAACTACCCATGGTGGTTACTGATACTTCCTGACAGCAGCACACTCTTTCTTTTGCAACAGAAGTGAGAGATCCAAATCCAACCCAAGGTTTGTTTCACACATGCATACCAAAATCACAATGAATAGCAAACACGAGGGAAAAGATAGGTATCAATGAATAAAAAAGAGTACTTTAAAATAAATTTAATTTAAGCCTTATTTTACTTACAAGTATTTAAGCTGCATTCGAGGAAATGAAGATGTCTTGATTTCTGATATTATATTGGAGCTCAAGTCTAAACTCTCAAGAGCAGGGTAAAACTGGAGTACTTCTGCATTTATTTCTGGGATTAAATTGTGGACTCTACAAAACAGGTATTATATTCCAATTATTGCCCGCAATCCATTCCAGGCCACAAGGATGTCAAATAATCAGGATCAGTAATATGGGTACATAAAAAGTCTGTATCATATTAATAACTGAAAAAAAATGCCTCAACTTATAATTACTTACAATGAAAGCAGAGTAATATTAGATGTCGGGTCTCCAAAATATGGGATTTCTGTTAGTTCATTGTAATTCATTTTCCTAGACCGGGGGAAAAATAGATTTAAAAGTCTGATAAGGAACATTTCACCTACTGATTTCTGGTTTCTGGCTAATACGTATTTTTTAGGGTAGGTGTCAAATTTCAAAAAGTCCATTAATTAGAATAAATTAGTCTAAGATAAAAATGAGAAACTAGAAATTTTAGTAATTTTTTACAATGTTGATTTACCATTAATACCAATGTAAAAGAGGGCAGGAAAGATTCTGAACACTAAATTTGTTTAGGCCCAGCAAAGTTCTTTGAAAAGTTAAGTCTGTGACAGTTAATTTCAGCCTCTAAACAAAGAAGAGTATTCCCAATCTCAGTCTTGCCTCTTGTGCCCCAGCATGCACATAGCATGCACACACACTTTACAGCTTTTTGAAGTTAAAGAATATCATTTCAGACCACAGATGAGAAATCTGTCCACTTAGAGATCAAGTGGGACTAATTTAACATATAATATGAAATGTCACATCTAATCTCTGCAGCCCTTTCAATAGACCATCTCAAATGTTTTAGGACCAAACTAACACAATCACATTTAATTAACCTGCTTTTCAATCACTGAACAGCCTCAACAATCCTCAGGAGGCTGTCAGGAGGATCGCCATGAGTTTGAGGCCAGTCTGAGCTACAAAGTGCTCACCAGCCTGGACTACAGAGCACGATCCTGTCTCAAAAAAAGCCACCTCAACAATCTAGAATACAGAAAAGAAACCAAAGTAAACGGTCTCTAAGAAACCTATCCAAATTACAGAATCCATGCAATAAATCTCATATGCTTCCCCATGAAGTGGCTTCAGGCCTTCCCTCAGAGTCTACTCTTCCAGCTAACAAATTAGTCAACTGTTTATTCAGTTCCACAACAAATCAGAAGCATACGAGGAGCCAGGAAAGAAAGAATGCAGGGATACAAGCATGAAGAAGTCATGCTGTCAACAAAGAATGAAAGGAAAAATAGATCTGAGGATTCTGAGTGTATTTAGTTCAGATCAAAACAGTTCTATATATTTCAATAGCTATGTCCCTGGCAATAACTGATGCTAGTAAGATTTCTGAAGCCATGTGTGGTGGCACATGCCTGCAATTCCAGCACTCTGCCAGGCTCAGGCAAAAAGGATCTTAAATTTGAGCCCAGCCTCAGCAACTTATCAAGACCCTGACTGAAAATTTAAAAGTTTAAAAAAAAAAAGCTGGGGATGTAGCTCAGCACGAAGGCCCTGCATTCAATCCTCATTACTGAAAAAATAATAGAAATAAATAAATTTTTGAAAATCCCCTCAAAATATATTTCATTTAAGAAATAGCTTCAATTTTAAAAACTGAATTATATCAACCACCACATTCTCACATAACACCCGAAGTATTTTTAATATACATTTACTTCAGATACGATATGCCAATTTAGGTGACACATCAAGGCACTGGGAAGTTTTACACAATCTTAAATTTCACTGACAAAGAAATCTGGCAATAAAATAAAGTACATGTACTGTGAACAAGGAAGAAATTTTACTTTTGACTCCAGAGACGTAGAACAATATTTTTACACAGTGTGTTTTAAATAAATAACTCAATGCCCAGAGGATTGGTGAAATAACAAAGACAAAAGCAACAATTCAGATTTTTAAAAAATTACTTTTAGTTAAAAAAATTCCTTCAATTACTTGAAGCATCTCCTGATTGAATATCCCCAATTTCACAAATTGCAAAATCAAGTCAACAAGAATTTAACATTAAGTAAAAATAACTTACACTTCCTGCAGTGTTTGTGATTCCAAGCTGATGTTCCAGTTTGACAACCGATTATGACTCAAATCCCTAAAGAAGGACAAAATATCATCTTAGTGGTGAAAATGGACTTAAAGGGAAAAAAAGTCACCTGAGGATGTAGGTCAGGGGTAGGATGCTCCGTAGAGGGCTTGCATAGCATACATGACATCTGCGTGCAATCTCCACCAAAAAAGGAAAAAAAGGGCAGTAAGAAAAAAACTACAACAGAAATACTAGAAGTCCTATTAAATGTGAGTAGAGTAATACAAACAAAAATAAATGCTTAAAAATAAACATTTGTGTATATTTAAAAATAAGCACATATTTTTAGATTTTTGTTCTTTATTTTTTAGTAGCTGGAGCAAACATTTATATGGTTCAATACTCAAAAAATATACAAGGTGGGGAGCTAGTGGTTAAAGCACTTGCCTAGCAAGCTCAGGGCCCTGAGTTTGATTCCCCAGCATCACACAGGCCAGGTGACTTATACACACCTATTGTAATCCCAGCACACAGGAGACTGAGGCAGGAGAATTGCAATGTGCTCGAAGCCAGTCTGGAACACACACACACATGCACACATGCATGCACACATGCATGCACAACTTCACGCATGCACACCCGCACATAACATGGGTATACAATCCAAATCTCCTACCGTTGCCCTTTGCCAAAGCAACAAATGAAATTACTATATACTACTTCTTATACGGCCTTCCAGATGTTATACCCAGCAAATTTTTACCCAAATGGTAAATTTACACATGATTTTGCCTTTTGCTTTTTTCATTTAATACAAGTTTCTTAAAGCTGGGTGTGGTGATACACACCTATAATCTCAGCACTCCAAAGTCTGAGGCAGGAAGACTACAGTGAGTTCTAGGCCAGCCTTTGCTAAATGGTGAGTTCAGGACCAGACTGGACTAAGAAGTGAGTAGTGAGTCTCTGTCTCAAAAAAAAAAAAAAAATGTAAGGGCCGTGGCTGTACCTCAGTGGCAGTGTTTGCCTAGCATGAAGACCCTAGGTTTGAACCCCAGCACAAAGAAGTGCCATCTGAGTTCCTTCATTCCATCAATTATGTAAC